>VCJN01000965.1:0-263099 GCA_006384855.1 Tetraselmis striata
GGCTGCCGTATCCATCCATATAGCCCAGGGTAATTGCGGCATATGTGTTAGTTGCAGTATTATTTAGGAAAATGGCATCACAGGGTGTAAACCTGACCTTCTTAGCAGGGTGGAACTGCGTCCTTTGCGAACCAGGTGTTGTGGAAAATTGCAGAACAGGATGTTTCCCACGTTGCCACCCAGGAAAATTGCAAATCAGGGTGGTTTTGTTTTTACCTGTATCTACTGGTGTGAATTACAAAAAGGCAGGAACAAATCTAAAAGGCAGTATCTGTATCTACTGGTACTACTGGTACCAAAGCCGCTATACGCGGCGAGTAATACCTGCTGGCATGCCATTGCGTACCCCCCCCCACCCCCCCCCACCCCCCTCTCCCTTGTTTCTCCATAACAGCAACATTGACCGCTGGTGGAATCATCGGCACAGCGCCGGCAGTCCGGCAGTCAATGATCATAAATAATTACTCGCTATATTCAGTTTTCTCCGGGGGGGGGGGGGGGGGGGGGCGGGGAGGTGTGACCATGTGTGCGAAAGTTTGGCGGGATGCTGCGCTTTCGTGGCAAGGCGAAGCGTAAGGCACGCCCTGCTCCCCTCGCCCACCTTGTTCTGCCATTTGCCAGCCCTCGCTTTCCGCCCTGTTTTCGATACACCCTCTTCTGAAGTTTTCCACTACAGCCTTTTTGCAATTTCCCCTTGTATTACCAATTGCATGTGGTATATGGTATAGGGAAATGTGGTGGGTTGCCCGATGTATACCCCCACCACAATCAACACCAAATCAACCCACCCACAACCCCAAACCCACGTGTGAATGTGTGTGTGTGTGTGTGTGTGTGTGTGTGTGTGTGTGTGTGTGTGTGTGTGTGTGTGTGTGTGGTGTGTGTGTGTGTGTGTGTGTAAGTTGGGGGGAGGGGGAAGGGGGACAGGCGGTCTTGTGAGGGCGAGCGCGCACCTCCGTGGAGGCTATGGCGAGGATGTTCTCGGGGGTGGGCAGGTCGGTGTAGAATGACTGCAAGCTCTTCAACGTCGATGGCAACTCAGCCTGCGCGGATCGAGGAAGGTGAGAGCGCTGCCGCAGATGTCAAGGCGGGTGGAAGAGATGGAGGTGAGGGGAAGGGGGGGGGGGGGGGGGGGGGTGAAACCACTGAAGCAGTGAAGGCGCACCTCGGGGTACAGAGGACAACATATTGCCCATGGCAATCATGCTGAGGTTGATGGTAGACGCGGCATTCACGCACCTGCGCATGCGCCGAGAAGGTCTCAGAGCCGCCGGGGCGCTGGGCTGCCGAGGCGGGCCGCGACCGGCACAGTGCAGCTTTGCTGGCGGCGAGGCAGGTGTGTAACAGCTGAGGTGGATGTCGTCTTCACAGCATCGCGTGACATCACATATATACGCTTTGTCGACGGTACGGGATGCCGGCGCGGGCATGGAAACACAGCAAAGCGAATAGAGACTTGCCCGGCCGGTCAAAGGTCAGATATGGACGAAACTATAGCGGAACCTACCGTGAATGTTCTTATAGGCTACAAGCAAACCCAATGTAATCCTTGTGTTCAGATCTCTCATAGGTGCATAAACCTCAGGTACAGGGTGCCCACGCGGCCGTGTGAACACTGCGAATAATAACCTGCCCGGCCGGTCAAAGGTCAGATATGGACGAAACTATAGCGGAACTATGGGAATGTTCTTATAGGCTGCATGAATATACGCCCAATGGGGGCCTTATACTCATTGTTCTCATAGGTATGTCGGCACCCATAAACAAAAAAGGGGGAAATGGAACAGGAGGGGGGGGGGGGGGGAAGGGGGGGGGGGGGGGTCTTCACAGCGCGGAGTCGACGCCATCCACGTGCTCCACCTTGCTCAACGTGTCCACAAATGTGGCGTACCTGAAGGCGCGACGCCGGTCAGTCACTGATGATGATGCCAATCATGCAGGGGGCAACGCGGGCACCGCGCGCGCCCTCACCACTTTGTGTAGGCACGGAAGGGGATGTCCTCCGTGCACGCGATCACTGCCACCTGGCGAAGGTAGGACTCTGTGGGGGCGGCCTTCTGGATGGCGCGCAGCAGGCGCATGATCATGCTTGTGCGAGCCTGCGAACACAGCGATCATGCGCTGTCAGCCGGCAGCAGATGTAGTAACGCTTCGCGGATCATAGGTACGGCAGATGTGCTGGCGTGCAGAGATGCTAGCTGCATGGCAAATTCCCTCCAGCATGGGCGGCGTGGGGAGTGCGCCGCATTCGGTTCACCTCGAGGACATGGATGCAGCAGGTGGGGTACACCATGAGGACGCCCGTGTACTCCGTGGCGCCGGCGCCCAGCACGGGCTCCTTCAGCACCTTCTCAGCAAACTCTGCGCGCGCAGGCACCGGCGCGGGTGCATCAGCCTGGCGGGCTGGCGGCTGATGCTGGCGGGGGCAGGTCGAGGCAGGCAAGCCGATGCTGGCGGGGGGGAGGGGGGGGGGGGGGGGGGGGGGGGGGTTCACCCTCCACGCCGGCGCAACTGCTCTCCCGACCGGTCAGCTTCGCCACGTACACCAGCCGCGAGATGAGCGACTGCGGTGACTGCAGATGGGCGCGGTGGGACGGGGAATGGCCACAGTAGGCCAGCTGACGTGAGGCGACGGGGCTCGCATCTGCACTAGCGGGCAGCCATGACGCAGGTTGCCTACCAGCAGCGCTCTAGGTGGTCGGCAACCCGACTGCGCCCCAGCCAGCCGACGAGCACCGAACAAGGTGCAGCCTCGCACAGCCTGTGGCTCTGCTGCCTCACCTTTCCCTGCTTCTTGAGTCGCGCCTCCACGACATCCAGCAGCGACTGCCGCGAAGTCTCCACCAACTCATCCATCGCCGCCTAATCCGCCCCCGCGGCCCCGCCTGCCGACAATTATCTGCTCACCGGACGTCCCAGAAGACTGATAGCGGTGGCCCTGACACGCTTTTGCTGGCAAGTCGGCGACCTGAACCGTGTGTGGGGGCGTGCAGCGCGGAGGTTGGCGTGTGGCAGGTGGGTAGTTCTGCCTCTACCGGCCGTGTGGCCGACTGACTGGCGCGCGGCATGGCGAGGCCGACTGACTGGCATGGCGCGCGCCATGGAGCTGCACGCGTCGTCGTACCTGTACAGGCAGCAGCGGCTGCTGCGCTGCGCGCCCCCGCGCGCTGCGTATAAATAATATAAATATAAAATTCCCCGCAAGGTACACCTCTCCAAATAAGTATGGGGTTAGCGAATTTATTGATCCACATGCCCGTGCGCGGCTACACTGAGACCGTGCGCGCGTGCATATGCGTGTCGCGCACTGCTCAGGGTCGTACGGCTGGGGGGAAATGCCGCGATAGCGCGATACACCCGATAGTCGCTATTGCCATGCGGTAAAAGTAAAAGTAAAGTTGGCCCCGGGACATCGGCCGAAGCCGCCCCCGCACTTGACCTCTTGCGCCAACTGCAGTCGTAGGTCTAGCATAGCCCATAGACCATTGCTGCCTCATTCGAACCCGAAGGGCTAATGCATCAACTGCGTAAACCCAGGACACGCCGGGACGATATTGCCGAAAATGCTTCGGCCAGGAATCGATACCGGGACCTCTCGTGTACGAGACGACCGCTCGACCGAGCGGAGAAGGGATGCTGTACCAGCGTACCACGCGGCAGCCGTTGCCGTCAACACTTAAACTATAACATTCCGTTATTTGGCAGGCAAAGCAGGGCTTCTACAACAGCCCACAAAAGTCTCTGCATGTTTTTATTGGGTTTGGTCGCTTCTAGTCGGTAAACTCGCGCATAGTCTACGCTGTTGCGGCCAATGCGAGGATAACCATGAAAGAGCGTGCACATGGTGTGCTAGGGCCAATGCGACGGCGCGCGTGGCGCGCGCGGCGCATGTAATGCGGCAATACCAGTGTAACAAGTGTTGCACGGCCGGGATGTGAACGGTTTTGAGTGCACAGCACGCCGACATTTGGACACAAAGAACCGTGTTTTTCTCCCATGGTCGCCGAGTTACATGTGTTAGCCACCTACCCCGTGCCGCACGCACGGCGCATGGTTTGGAGTCTATTGTCAGCGCTAGCTGGCTGCATGCGACATCCGCAAACTGGCTGTTCGCCCTGCAAGAAACAGTAATATTGCAATCACGTTTTAATTCATGCCATATCGACGTTTTATCAGGTTGGGCTGAAGGTAAGTGCAATGAAAAACCGTGCCCTGCGCTTTCCAACGCACTAATTAACAGCCCAATCTGAAAAAACGTCGAAATGGTATGGCCTATCAAAGGTACCACCTCCCCCTCCCCATGTTCTGGTATCCCAGCCAGCTCACTCACTGTGGGTGGGGGCGCATGGTTGGGGCATGTAATGTGCCTTTCCACGCAAGCCCCCAGACGCGAGAACCCCTTGGATAGGTCTCCATGTCGCGCGGACCCTGTCATCATTTTGGATTTTCCCCTTGGGTGATGGGTGACATGTGTTACAACATGCGCGCGGAACTATGCAACAGTGGCGACATTGTTGTCGAGGGGGCCAGCCCGCGCTTAGCCTACGGTGCGGGCGGTATAATCATGCACCTATGGAATCGTAGGCGTTCAATCGTAGGTGTGCTTCTTTCACCCAGCGAGGCGCGGCTAACGGCGCTTATCTTGCAGCTTGCAAAATTGTTGAATGATTGACCCCATCACGATGGCGGCATTACTGGCACACTCTCATGCAGCAAATGCCATGCACTGCATCGGTAGCGTGCATGGATTTGGCTCAAGCTCGGTCGTCTTACAGCGCATGCATACGTCCACCAACCACCGGCAGCGCGCGGGCATATGCGACGGATTATATATAGCTACGCCGCCAACAAGTTGCCCCATATTGGTCGCCCGTTTTTGTCTGTGGTTTTAGCCATGTGCCAAACAATCCCATTGCCGAAGAACAATTCTAAAAGTGCGATAACCGGGAGGAACGGCTGCCTCCTTGGCGTAGGGGGCTTGCATACACCGGATTACAAGGCTCCACGGTCCCGTGGTCCATGGCGGCTTGGGCACCAAGCCGAGGATACGCGCGGATTTCTATGCGCAGACTTATGTGGACTGGTATAGTAGCGCTAGCGCTTCAAAACTATCTACCATAAATTGCGCCACTCGTGTGCATTAACATGCATGGGACACCACTGCCCCGTAGTCATACCACATCACCCTTGGTACGGTAACTATCCACCATACACGTAGGGCAATGAAACTAGGCCATTGACGACCTGGACCAAAGCCCTACGTATCGATGACGATGCTCTATGGGCAAAATTAGGGGCAAAATGCGGTCTTGATAAACGCGCAGGCGGGAGAGGGTTCTCGCGGCCTCCTTGCCGTAGGGCAAAGTTTTTCTATAGTAGTGCTTGCCCGCATGCTCATAGCGCGCCGTCGTGAGCCCAGTGCGACGGCAATGGCGTGCACCTTGATGCGTCGATGTTGGTGGAAATAGTGTTGTGAAATGGGGGGGTTCCGGCACGGCGGCCTTAAACCTCGCTCAAGAAAGGCATGTGTCAAGTACGAGTGGTCAGTTTACGAGTACACGCAACATACTGTCCCGCCACCGTGTACCAGGTTTCGAGATCCACTTGGCGCAAAGTTTCACACCAATGTGTTGACCACACGCTGACACATAAACCTCATATTTCGACATATTATTTCTTTAACTTCGAAAAGTGCCTAAATGATGACCTCAGACGATCGTGCCGGAGCTAGTGAAATTGTAGCCATGGCATGCTCGCGTAGATTTTAGTATTGGTATGTAAATATAAAAATTCTGACGTTTTTTTCGCAACGCGTTGAGCGATGCCGCGAGTCTAAGGGCTGCACCGCAAGGCAGCTCTGCAGTGGCGATGATATCATGCCATAGTGTGCACGGGCGCACGCCATTATGGCCCCATGCCACCTGAAAATCTCCTAGCCTCCTTGTTGACATGTTACCTCGCCCACCCATGGCCATCTCACCATGCAATGGTCTATGCATGCGCGGCGGGACATGCGGGGGCGGCACCAAATCGTTATCGTTGTTGTGGGACTGTTGGAAACGCTCAGTGTGGCACAAGTGCCCTTCGTGTAGGACACTTGTTAGGGCCAAAAGGCATGCTTACACCCTATGCTGAGAAAGGCTGAACACTTTAAATGTGCAACATTCCAGGATTTCAGGTCGTAAACCCTATATTCAGCTGCCCTACTATTCTTAAGCTCAGATTCGGCGAGAAAGGGGCCTAGGACATATGAGGAAGGGTGTAACATAGTTTGGTTACATGCAAGGCGTCTGGAGAATGCACGACAATACTGTGGAAAGAAAACAACATACACTAAGCAGAACAAGCAAACTAGCTCAGCGCCGGCCCGCGCGAGGCCGCGCGCGGAGGCTGTCGATTGGTGGCCAGCCCGCCTAAAAAACCTTTTGCCGAAGCCTAGGGGGCGGCAACCGGCGTGCCAACAGAGGTATTCGGCGAGAAACAAGTGCAACGCAACATGTATCTTCGCAGGTTACCGCCGTATCCAGTGGGCGACCCGAGCGGCCGGTCGGAGCTCGCGCCACGACCCGGGCTGCTTGCAGTGGCCACGCCTCGCTCGGCCAGCTTCTTGAGCAGGGCGAGACGGTGCTCGCGCAGCCGCCCGCCCAGCTCCTCGGCGACGCACGGCACGAAGCGGTGCCGCCGCGCGTCAGAGTGGGAAGAGCATGCGTCGACCATGAACTTGGTTTGCTCCCGCATGCGGGCGGCGAACCTAGGCTGGACCGCGGCCTGGGCCACGCCGAAACACATGTTTCAAAGATGAGTCTGGTTTTGCCAAAAAGGTCGCGCACACTGTTTTACATGGACACGAGACGAAATTAGTAAGGTGGTTTAGTGAAACCGTGTAGGGAAAACGGAGTCAGGGGGGCGCTGTGTGTAGCAAAACGAAACTATAAAATGGCAGGCTCGGCTGCTACGCTGCTTCTACGTCTACTCGTGCTGCACCCAAAAGGGCCAAACGACGGGTAAGCTAGTAATCCGTACCACGTAGCAGCAACGGATGCGAGAAAAAGCGGTTTGGAAAGGAGGAAACCCCATACCCTAGTTTAGATCATTTCAAATTTGAGTGGTTTTGCCAGTGATGAGCGAACGGAGAGAGCGGTATATAGATTGACGAAGAAGGGGTAGCGTCAGGTCACAAAGGGGGCACCGAGAAGGCCACCGCTGCGGAGTCTTGTTGAACTTGGAAATGGCGAACGGGCGCGATGTGATCGAAGAAGCAGAACCACACGGCAGGACATTAGGGTCGGTGTAGTACAGAACGACGTCGGAGTTTGCGCCCCAACCACCTACTTGGTGTAGAATGTGGGACAACGGAACTCCGATGGCGTTAGCTGCAGCAGAGGCTGCACCCTTGCGAAGCTAGGCTGTGCAAGCTTCAGGAAGTGCCGGAGGGAGGCGCACACCGCGTCGGTGTGCGCGGTGGCCGCATGGTCGTCGACAGAGTGGTTGGCAAAGTATACATCGATGATGCAGTTGGTCTGTAGCATAGGCCGGCAGGTCATCAATGGCAGATGTGTCAGTGGGGGACAGATATGCTCCTCTCAATTTCCAACCGGCTCTTAACACCGGGATAATTACTATGTATGCACTAAATCATGGCGAGCCGGCGCGCCTACTGATGTTGATAGTGTACCCATGTGAAGCGGTGGACCGACCGACGACCGGACGACCCACCACTAGGCCAACTGCCGGCCAGCGCCCCAAGAGGCGTGAAGAGCGGGCTCCACACGAGACCATCACTACAACCACCATGGACATCAACATGCCCGAGGAGCAACATGAGGCCGCGGTCGGCGCCACTCTCGATGCGCCGCGCGGCGGTAGCATGACCCAACTCCCCAAGATCCGAACAACCATTGCCGCCAAAAAAATCGCAGGCACCCGACTCCCACCTATTGCCCGCCGCCATCTCCGCGTTTTGAGCCGCATGTCCCGCCAGCCCCCAATCACTCTCCCACCCGGCGCCACACAAATCGCCATGGCTACGCCATGCCGCAACCATGCGACGGGGGACGACTTGCGCAGCCGTATATTTTTAACCCGATCCGCACCCTCAGCCTCAAGCTTGGGGTACACACATCAACTCACGACGTCCGGGTGGTGACCCGGCGCGCTCCTATGTCAGCTGACGCCGATCCGGCAGGGGCGAGCAGAGCTAGACTCGCCACTAACACGGGGTCCGACACGAAACTTGCCGCAGCCAGTACCACGCACCTACATAGGCGGGAGAGGATGGCGACAATTCGCCAACCGGCGCCGACTACAACCGACCGGACGGCGATTATAGATGCACCGCGGCCAGCTCCCCTGGTAGCTCCCGCCCCCACCAACTAGCCAGCTACAAGCGGCCCACCCCCCGGCCGCGGCAGCCCCTTAAGACACTAAGATGGATGACGACGACTCGCCATCGGAAGTCGACCACTCGGCGACAAGCGTCGATCTAGCCCCGCACACCAAGCCGGCTCCACCGGCCGCATTCCACGGCCCCTTCGCGACATGGGGGGCCTCGGAGGCCAACGCCCCCTCGAGCATACCTCCACAACTAGCACACCAGCCCATGCGTCCCGCTGGCTCAGCTCGTAGTCGAGGCCCACCGCCATCCGCCAAGTCATCATGCCATTATATGCAGTATACTGAGCTAATATGAAATAGTAGAGATACATGGCATTCTAGTCCCCACCCCACCAAGGTAGCCGGCTCAGCGGTATATACATACTGAGCACCATACAATTATTCCGGTTAGCTCCCCTCCCCCTTCACACCTCAGCAACAGCATGCGGGACGCCTCTGGCTGCCTTAGCTCGCCTGTTGAGCTCTGGATATGGGATGGGTTTCACTTAGGTAGGGGCAACAAGGGGGCGCTGTTGTCTTAGCTATAGCCCGCTGGACGGAGGAGGGGCTAGGAAACATAAGAGGATGGCCGATAATAGCTTGAGCTGTGCTGATAACACTTCGTGTTCCCCACTGTGGTTAGAGATAGGAAGTCCTCAGAACAACTCAGTCTTAGCAAGTGGATGCATCGGACGACTAGTAGTTGTATTTAATTTCAATTTCAATTGGGACATATATGTGCCGGCCGGGTACGTACGGGTGGATGAGGCGGCATTTGGGCGAGATGGGGCGCCGAGACTTCTAAGTTAACTATGCCAGCGTGGGGTGAAAAAAGAAAGGCACGGGTATCATAGGGAGATTTGTGGTGCTGAGCCTCATAGTATTCGACAATAGGCCAAGCAACCATTTATCCAGCGAAGCGTCGATTTTTCGGCGGTGAGCTTTATTGCCGTACGGGTACCCGTATAGTGCAGCGGATCGGGCCTATAGGTGCATGACTAAAGCACTTATCTACTGGCATGTAATACTAAGTACTATAATCCACCCACCCACCCACCCGCCCCCCCACGGTCCTTAATTACACAGCCGTCCGATTACTATCTCACGGTTGGGAAGTACTGGTACTGGTACTCGCTACTCGCTGCTGGTAATGGGAAAAAAAAAACTGGTAGCGACTACCTCAAAGCGCTGGAAATGAGTAGGACGCTCGCTGCTGGTACTGGTACTCGCTACTCGCTGCTGGTACTGCTGGTACTGCTGTGAATTACAAAAAAGGCAGTTCGCCCGAAGTGCTGGTACTTGTAACTCGCTACTCGCTGCTGGGAATGGGAAAAAAACTCTTGTACTTCAAAGCGCTGGCAATGCAAACGCTCGCTGCTGGTACTTCAAAGCGCTGGCAATGCAATTCATGGAACTGTAGGCCAGTGATATAGAACCCGTTCTTTAAAAATTTCTGAAAAATCGACGTATCGCTGATTCAAATGTCAAGTTACTTCATAATATCTATGGCGTGTAATCCTGAGTAAATTATAATGTTGGATACAAGGACCTAGTCGTTACATTGATTCACTATTACCCCGACTACTAATGCTCTTTACATCGCGCAGCAGCGGGCAAACATTCGTATCTACATATATGTCCCGCACCACATAGCGACATGACCACATGACATGACCACATAGCACATGTCCCGCACCACTCGCTAATTGTCCTTTGTTGAGCCGCCGTACTGGACGGGCATATGGGTTATTACCATTAGCCGCGCCCTTAGCGGGCGCCCATAAATCCCCACCACCTCGTCATGCGAGGGGTGAATAAACACAGTATGACCGATAGCCCCTGTAGTAGCCGGATTAATGCGTGTACAAATATTCGGGCGAATCGCGTTAAAGGCAGAAGCACAAGCATTAAGGGTAAGCGGGATATAGTTGTAGTCGCTAGCTAGTCATTTAGTTTTAGTCGCTATGTAGTCTAGTGGAGGCGCTGGACAGGTAAGTGGCCCGGCATGCTTGGTTTTATTGCCAGTGGAGGAGGGGGGGGGGGGGGGGCAAGTGTCCGGGCATACTTGGTTTTATTGCCAATGCATGGGCGGCGCCGGTAATATTTCCGGATAGCAGCGCGTTTTTAATCGCGGATAATTTGGCGGTGTCAACAATTGTGTCACGTGGGATGACAAAGCGAGCAGTTGCTGACATGAACTGACACAGCTCGCGCGAAGGCAACGGGTGTGTCGACCTGACAGGCAACGGGCATGAAGAGGAGGCCTCGTCATGTGCAGACACCGGCTCGGCCGCAATCTCAAGAGTTAGCTCGTTCACGTGAGGCATGGCAATTGGCAAGTCTCGAGGATGGGGAACCACACGGCTAGTAAGACAAGTCGTCGAGCGAATTTCAATTCGAAACCAAATCTACGCTGGCCCCAAACTGTCGTTAAGTGGCAAGGCGGTGCGAGCGAGTTCAGCTAGGTAATGCCCTTACCTGCCTTTTGGCAGCCGTAGTTTTGGGGCCACTATTCTGGTGTTCTTCCCGTCGACGGGCATTGCCTGATTGAGTGGCCCGTTCGGCCACATCCATCGCAAATGTCGTCATATGGGTCATTTGCCGAGGGTGGGGTGGCAGTGGGATGCGTGGCAGCGTGAGAAAGCCCGGGGGGGGGGGGGGGGGGGGGGGAGCGGGAGGGGCGAAGCGACGTCCGTTGGCGATGCATGGATGATGTCCGTGGTGAGTGGGGTGTGGGTCGTGGGCTCGGCGACACGGGCCACCGAGCGGTGTTGATCGTTACTTCGGTGGTTCAGCAGCAGCGGCGGCGGCAACGGTAGGCCGGTTGTTCATGATGGCAGCGACGGTGTGTGTGTGTGTGTGTGTGTGTATGTGTGGCGGGGGGGGGGGGGGGTGACTAGTCACACGCGGTGGAAGCGCGGTGAGGATCATTCTTTAACCTGAGCTCGAACGAAACCAAAGTAAGCTTTAGGCGAGAGGTTTTATCGCAGGTAAGGAAAGGTTTGCAGCAAAGGAATCGTTACAGTGCACCGGGGTGCTACACGGCTTTATACAACTATCGGCTTCGCATGCGGTCGGATGCAGAGCAGCATGACGAGTATGGGTGTATATAGACGTGCTAGCATAAGTGAGTGGATAATTATATGAGTATGAGTGTATATACAAGAGTGCGGGTATAGGTATGCAGGCAGCAGGGTTATGGTGGTAACCCAAACATGCGCCGTGATGTTGACAACAAGGTGGGCTGATCTCGTACATGTGCCCGGAGTGTAACATACCTCTGTGCAGCCCAATTAAGAGGAGCAACGGCGTAGCGCGCTGGAGCCGCCACCGCCACTTGACCGCCGATGAGCTCGCAGCGTACGGGGTTAATTTACCGCCGCGCGGATTAAGCCGCAGCCGGTCAACCCTCCCCATTACCTAACCTGACACCTCACGACTTTCCTTCTCCGGTCGCTTGCAGGCTGTTGGTTGCTCCTCCGCAGTGCCCTGGCCGGAACCGGTGGTATGATGCTGGTCCAACGAGCTACAGTATCTTAGAGGGCGCCGGGACTCTTAGGTGTGCGGCTCGAGTAGTATTAGTACCGTTAAATTAAAATAAATTAATACGATGACGATGCGGCCCGTGTATACTCGTGTTGATTATATGCGATTCGACATATCTCGACGAGGCAACACTAGTCGCGGGGAGAATATATAGGATTATTTTTTACTTTTTAGGAGTATATTACCCGCAGTCATGTCTGCTGGCTGTGTCCTGATGATAGAAACATTGTCGTGGGGTGTAACGCAGTAACGTACACGGGAATTCGTAGGTAAAAAAATAATGAATGTACGTATATACCTTCGAGTACGAGTGCCTCGTGCCGTACCAGAAGATATAATGCTCTGGGCCCCGGGCCAAGGCGGACGGCGGCGGCAACAAGCCTTGGCGTGGCGCTCCCGCGCGTTCGCCGAGCGGCGCATGACCGAACTTGTGCGCTCGTGGGACGACGCCCGCACCGAGGCGGTCTATGCCGGACATGCCCGCCAGCGTCGACGGACGGACGCTGTCCTCTTTGCGGCACTGCTCGTGGGAACCGCGGACACCGTGCGTGGTGGCGTTGGTGGAGGACGGTGAGCTCTCCCGAGCGGCGGGCCGATTATTTTCTAAGGGTATGGGCGACCTATCCGATCATGCTATCCTCGTCCAGTTGCGCGACAAGCACCCGTCCCGTGGCCACCCGATCCTAGACACCGCATATGCTATTCCGGTCGACGAGGCCGCCCTGACGGTGGACATGCGCGTGCCGTACCAACAACTCTAAGCAGCACGTGGCGACGGGGCCCTCGGGCATGCGCAACGAGTATCTCTGCTGCTTGGTGGGCGAATACACCTCGGCGTCGGGGCATGCAATGGTCCGCGCCATGTCGGAGGTCGCCTCAATGTACATGCAAGGTCGCTTGCCCGGGTGGTTCAACCGGCTTTTCGCCTTCGCAAGGCTCGTGGCCCCTTTCAAGAAGCTAAGCGAGGGCGGGGCCCCGGACGTGCGGCCCGTGGCAGTCGGGGAGAGGAGCGGCTCACAGAGGAGCGGGCGGTGGTTGGCAACATGAAGGAGGCGTATGTGTCGGTGCTTGCGCCGTCTCAGCTCGGTGTCGGCATTACCGCCGGGGACTCCGTGCTCATCCACGGCGTCCGCCTCATCGCCGAGAAGCTTGGCCCACGTGCCGTCATCGTCCACACCAACCTTCGCAACGCTTGCAACGAGGCGTGGCGCGGCACCATCATCCAGCGCCACATCGATTGCTCTCCTCTAGACCATGTAATCCCTGCGCTACTGGCCTTCCTATCCACTGATCCGTTTCTGCTCGTGGACGATCGGTCCGCCCCTCTGCGGCCGGAGGACGGCGGGCAACAAGGCGCGTCGTTGGCCACGACTTCCTTCAGCGTCGCAATTCATCCCAAGGTGCGCAAGAGTGCGACATCACGTTGGAGGTCACTGACGGGGCGGCGCGCTTCAACGCCGACGATTGATATTTGGTGGGCCTGCCGGGGCACGTATGGCCGGCCCTTCACGCCTTCCGCACGTCCAAAAAGGCATCCGTGGGGCTTGGGGTGCGCTTGGGCAAGATGCACGCGCACGGCGCTGACATGGCGGCCACGCGGCGTGAGGCTCCGGCCGACATCGAGTGGCCCGAGCTGGATGGCCACCATCGCGGTATCCCCGGTCCTCAACGTGCCGCTCGGATCGCCATGATATGTGCGGGCCTACATGCGCGGCAAGGCGGAGGAGCTACAAGAGGAGATGGACGCCAGCCTGAGAAAGCTCCTATCTGCCTAAAACATGGTACACCCACGCCATGCATCACCACGCATAGGCCCTGCTTATCCATTTCATGCAGCACAAGGCGGGTATTGGCTCCGCAACTGCCTCCCGTCCGAGGTGGATGCCTTCGCGGAGGCGGTGGATGCCACCGTCCTCACGACGGTCTAGCATGTGCTAGGGGTATCTATCTTTTGATCCCTCCACGTGCGGCTCCGACACCAATCCGGTGGTCACAGATTTCCATGCTTGGCTTTTGCACGACCCCGACCCCATGGCAGCAAAGGCGGCTATTTTGAGCGAGGATTCAATGGGCGGCCATGCCGCGCAGCATGCTTCACCTCCCCACTCGGTTGAAGGCATGGCGTTGGCATCCGTCGCATGGCTACCGTTCCTGATGCCGCCATCACCGGTTGCATGATTGACATCCTCCCGAGGTTCCTCACTAAGAACTCCGACATCAACACCCCCACCATGTGGTTTCTTTGACCCACAGCTCGAGTCCGCACTTGGCCGAGGCAGCTTCAACGCAACTTCTTCCGCCATCCGGTATGACGACTTCCTCAACGATGCTCATGGTCAGCTACGCCGCGGCGGTGCGCGAGACGTGGGGCCGCCTCTAGGCGGATAGTGGTGGCCACCTCGGCGACGCGGACAATGCCCGCGTGATGGAGCGGGAAGCGGAGGCTGCATCGGGCTCGCAGAATGACCTGACGGCATTTCTAGACAAGGCCAAAAACTCTCGGCTTCAAAATGAGGTGTGCGCTCTCCTTGTCGCATGTAGGGAGCGGATCTTGTTCCACAAGCTCGACGCGGAATCGGGCATGTGGACGGTGGCCAACCCCACCACGCAGACGGTCATGACTCCGCATGAGCTGCGGGAGGCCACTGCCGGGTACTTTTCTTTGCCCATACCCCACGCATGGCCCCGGTGTTGGGGAGCCAGATCATTCTGCCCTCGACAGAGCACAACCCCGTCAATGTTGACCTCTATGGCGACGCGCTCATGAACCTCCCGGCATTTGGATACGCTCACATGCGTGTACATCACGCTTTCGCAGACGCCTTCCGCGATTACTGTGTTCACGATATGGGTATCGTTGTACGCCGGGAGGTGGATGACTTGTTCTAGCAGGGAATGCCTCTCGGAAACAACGTACCCAGGGATGAACTCAAAGACATGGTGCCGGACGCAAAGCTCTCCCTCCCGGCGTTCAATGTCGTTACCGGGAGCTATGATCCCCGGAGCTTGAAGTCCAAGTCGCTGGAGTTCAAGACCATGCGGTACGGGGTCCAGTACACTGCGGTGCCCCGGGCCACAGCTATGGATCGGTTGGGCGACATACAAGCAACGGGGGTTGTCAGTGCGGGATGCGGCGTGGCACAACACGGAGCCGGGACCGAAGGGCCCTACCTCTTCGAGACATCATGGATATGTCGGAGTACACGGGCATGGTCTTCGGCACACTGGGTGAGGTGAGCAAGGGGGTACGCCGCACCGTGCGCGGTGTCGCAGGCGTGGCCGCGGATCGGGGTGCCCTCTCATCACGGGGCACTCGGAGCACCACCCGGGCTCACCAGTAGGCCTTACTCGCAAGAGATTTCCTTGGGCTCATGAGCTTGGTGGCGGCTCGAGAGCGTGCTCGCTGCCTCATTAGACGGCGCAGATTCGTCCGCCATCCCGTTGCTGAAGCGACATAGCATGTCCGTGGATCACCCTCACACACGTGCACGCGTGGCCCGGACTCTGAAACCGTGCGCGCATCACTCATCCATCCCGCTTCGTTCGGGATCGGGCCTTTTTCATGTTGATCTTTTAGTACTGCTTTTAGCGGTGCATTATTTGCTGGCCTTTTAATAATCCACACCCGTACCTGACCGATTTTAAAGCCTAGGGTTTAGGGTTTAGGGTTCTCCCTGTAACCAAAAAGTAAAATTTTAAAGCCTACAACTAATCCTCATCCTCATTACGTATTGAATAGGTCGCGCTACAGCCACCAAGCGGCAGGCGCGCAGCAGCATCATGCGGTCGTCGTTACATCATCAAATAAAAACACAACAGGCGCCAACGGCAGCCACGAGACCGGCGCGCAGCACCCGCGCAGCACCAGTCTGTCACCACCAGCGTCTGACCTCTCAAGTCCACCTCATCGCAAGCGACCTCAGACCGAAGATCGCCATCACTTTGTCCCATTTTTCATTCTCACAGGTCGCAAGCCCCCTTCAAAGGCATGTCTACAAGTGGATTACGCTGGGGCCTGGGGCCTCACGCTCTTCATCGAAACGGCGGTCGCATATCCGATGGCGAGGTGTGCCCCCCAACCCCCTGCTTGCTCCTTCGGGGATAATTATCCGACATACGGGCGTGGCGTTCGGCCACGATGGCCATCAGGAAGCATCACTTCAATTGGAACCGTGGTGCGGTGCCTTCACTGCCAGATGCGTCAACCCGACGGCACCCAAAGCGGTTTCTCAGTCCCAGTAGCGGGGGCCCGTTCGACGGGTCTCGGAAATGACGACATTATTTGGTTTGGACCGGCCCTGATATAACGGCGCCACTGTTTCCGAACCCCACACGCCAGTCATTAGTCTAACCCCCCCCCCCCCCCCCCCCCCCCCCCCCACATAACATCTTCCCGCCCCTTTGCATAGGCGCGCACAGGGAAGATCCGGACGCGGCGCCAATCCCTCCGCGTAACGGCTGCCGGTGGGGGCTCACCAGGGCGACAGCCGGTGTCGGGGGCCTCCGTGGAGTGGGAGGTGACGCCGCCCATCGCCGCGCCGCAGTCGCGCTGGGCCAGCGGCGGAGCGCTGCGACCGTACCCCAGCGGCACACACTCGCTCACTGGCGGCTCGCCGCTGCCGGCGGAGAAGGAAGTGGTGTTTGTGCGGCACGGGCTGTCCACCTGGAACCAGGAGGGTCGCATCCAGGTGGGGTGGCGGGCAGCGACACCACCCAAGACCCCCCCCCCCCCCCCCCCCCCCCCCAACTCTTTCCGGTCCGCAGCGTAGCCCTGGCAACGGCCACCCAGCGCACCCGCATGGAACGTGCTTGGATATTGGTCGCCTGCGCTGAGTTCATACATTCGCATCTATTAACTTTATTAGTCGCAACAGTACCTTTCATTGGAACTAGCAATGTTTCTTTCGTTAAAGTACAATGAGATATTATGTCACCTTTCTATTTGCCAAACATACTGGTGCTGACGGCGTTGAATATGCACCCAGGGCGATACCGACGAGTCCACACTCACACCGGGCGGCGAGGAGCAGGCGCGCATGGTGAAGGACGCGCTGATTGACATCCCCTTTGACAGGTGCGCTGCAGCGTGCACGCTTATGGCGGGAGAGGCAGGCATGCAGGTGGGGAGCATGGCAAATGGGCTGATTGACTGCGCCCCCCCCCTGGCACGCAGCTGCTTCTCGAGCCCCATCATGCGGGCCCGGCGCACGGCGGAGATTGTGTGGGAGGGGCGGGACGGGGAGCTGGTGTACCTGGACAACCTGCGCGAGGCAAACCTCTCCATCCTGCAGGGCATGCGGAACGGTCAGCACGCCCCCCTTTCGTAGTACCCTCGACTTCCTGAGGTGCCTCCGTGGTCCGGCAGGACAGCGGCATACTTGGCTGACGGGGTGGTTAATGCGTCTGACAGTGGACGCGGAGGTGGAGCACCCCGAGCTGTTCAACACCTGGCGGGAGATGCCGCATGAGTTCTGCAATGGTGGGCACTACCCGGTGGTGGACGTGTGGGAGCGCGCCGCGGAGGCCTGGTGTGGTGCGCCCCCGCGCCCTCTGGGATTGGCTGCTGCGCCACCCACGCCTGGTTCAGGCAGCTGGGCTGATCACCGCCTGTGTGGATGACCTCACCGATTTGTTGCCCCAGTTTCAACCTGCTCATTTTTTTCTATTTGCAGTAAAGAATGGAAAATGTTATACTTATCATATATCATGTCAGAACACCTGTTACATGGGTTTTAAATTTAATGTTGAGAATAGGTATTCTGTGATTTAGACCTAGGCTGGATTTTGGGTCGTCCATTTTGGTTCTCTGTTTGATGTCATTAAAGAGCATGGATTGGTGCTAATCCGGAACAACCTGAGCTACCCGTAACATCAACTCAATACTCCATTCATATTCACCTCCTTGTGCACGCTGCTGAACTGCTCAGAGATCTTGGAGGCCCCGGGCACGCTCCACCTCGTGGTCACCCACAAGTCCATCCTGCGCGCCATGATGTGCACCGCGCTGGGGCTGCCGCCATCGTCGTTCCGGTCGCTGGACATCCACAACAGCGGCGTGAGCCGCTTCAGGTGCGCGCCACATCTGTCCGCCCCCCCCCCCCCCCCCCCACCCCTTCCTGTCTTGCCTGGCCCCGAATGCCGTGGTGAGCCGAGTTCTGTGGGTGCGCTGCACCTCAGGGTGAACAAGCAGGGGGAGGCCATGCTCGTGAACCTGAACCTCACGACGCATCTGCACATGCCGGGCGTTCACTACTGAGGCGCACAAGCTGTGGGGAGCAGCGCCAGCATCGTAGGCGCGCCATCGGGATCATTTTACATATTCCTAGCCTTTAAGTATTCCAAGCACCGCCGCCGTGGGAGTAGGCCTGGCCCTATGCACTTGGAGCTCTACATCAGCTCGCCGGCGTCCTGCTCGGGCGTGTAGCCAATGGCGAAGGGCGTCTTGCCGGAGGTGTCCTCCCACTCAGCCTCATCGCCTTCACCTGCGAATGCCAAACGGAGGGCAGCGTGAGCCTCATAGGTTGCAAATTATATGATTTCAGCACGATGGCCAGATGGGGCCAACGGGCGACTCATCACTGGGCATGCACAAATCATACATGCCAGAGGTCATCCATCCAGTGTAGCACTGCAAGCCATGCGGCATAGCCGGCTCACCATCGAACCCAGCCTGGAACCACCTATTGAGTCCCCCGGAGAGGTGCTTCACGGGCTTGTTGCCGTACTCGGGGCCTGCCAGTGCGTAGAAGGCCGCCCTCAGGCTCCGAGAGTCCTGGCCGATGGGGAAGTTGGTGGTGGGCCTAGCCGCAGCAGACGGCACCGCATCATTCAGCGCCCATTAGCCACAACAACATTCTCTCCCACTCACACACGTGCATGCATGCGTGCATGAAATGAGCAGGTGCTGTTTCCCCCCTTTCCTGCCAACAGCCCTGTGCCAATCAGGCGATGTTTTCTGCTTCCCTGTGGGCCGCACCTGATGGTTCCACCGCCATTGCAGGCAAAGATGAGGCCCTTGGCAGAGCTCGCTACCTCCTTGAGCTCCGCCTCAAAGTTGGGGTTGGGTTCGATCGGCTTGACGCCTTGCGCGGCAAAGGCTACCTTCCTCAGGATCTGACTGTGGGACAATGGCAGGCTCAGGCGCGGCGCTATGGTGGTGAGGAGATACCGGGGGGGGAGGCGGGTGTCGCTGGAGGTCGGTTTATAGTACTCACACAGGACTGGTCGGGTTGTTGATGTACTGGTTCAGGGGGACCGACACGGAGCCAGTGGGGTGGTGCCGGGCATAGTCCTCCGCCGGCATGACGTCAACCAGCACGTAGCCCTTCTTCATCAGCTTGCTTGCCGTGGCTGCGTCAATGCTCTCGAAGCCCTTGGTGCTGGCCTTGTAGCACTCCACAAGGTACTCCTGGCGGGCGAGCGAGAGGCAGTGAAAAAGGTGGGGGAAGAGGGGGGGGGGGGGGGGGGGGCATGATGTACGGGCTCTGGCTGCCAGCCTGGTTTTCGGTAACGGTACGCGGTGCACGCGTCGATGGGACACGTTCATCCCGCACCTGGATGCCCCTCCACTGAAGGCGCCCCTCGGTGTTGGGGGCTGTGGGAACGGGGCGCGGACCTTTGCTGCGTGTTCCCATGCCGATGGCTTTGCCTGCCATGCCGATGGCCCACAGTGTTCACAGGCTCAGGTTGTCGACAGGCAGCGCCATCACAGCTGCGATTCTGCCTAACCATGCGGTTGCTCCTTAGGATAGCAGAGCTGGGAAAGGGGGGGCAGAGCAAGCTAGGCCGGCGCACCCAGCGGCGCGAAGGCCCCAGCAAGGGACTGCCCCAGCTGTGACTGCGCGTTCCGCACGGCATCGTCCGCCTCCTTCAGCTTCTGCAGGGTGCCGATTGCCGACAGGAAAGCAGTGACCGGAAAGCCATTCGGTTAGTCTGTGCACTGGAGGCGCACTCACATGTGCCAGTCGGCGGAGTCTGCACGTCGACGACGGCGGCTGTTCGTCGAGCAAGCTGCCGATCGCAGCTTTGGTCGGGCTGCCGGCTAGCCGTGGGGACTCGCACCAGTGTCAGATAGGCCTCGCACCTGTTGCGCTGGCGTCCTCTGGAAGTCATCCTGCTGAGCCTTCACGACGATCTTCAGCGCGCGGGCCTGGGGCCTGGCACCAAGGCGGCTGCTGGTAGAGGGGCGCGCCGGCCGCGCTGTCATCAATGAGGTGTTGGTGAAGGGTAGCGCAGAGAGCGCCATCGCGCCGGGTAAGTTTGAAACCGGGGCAAGGGGAGTCGTCGCGCGGTGCGTGTGCAGCTCTGTAGGTTGAGCCGGCTGAGCGTGACAAGCCCGGCGCGATGAGTGGCGTCTTTGTTTTCTAGCACGCCAACGGTGGCGCAGCAAGTCACTACGCTACAGGTACGGAGAAGGAGATTGAGGATGAGGCGTCGATGGCTGATGGGCTTTTCGGTATTCACTGAGTGTCAAAACCCATCTGCCTGCCTGCTTGGTGTGCGTGCTGATACATGACCTACTGGCGAGTAATGACAAGCTTACCCGTAGAGCAAAACTGTCCGGTACAGAATCATCGGTTGCAACAGTGCTGATAATTTTATCGGGTAGCATTCGCGCAATACGGAGCTTAAATTTAATCCTTACGGATGTTTATGCTGCCGCTGCGGGACGGGTTGCAAATTCAAACTGGAATGCTGGCGGAACGTACAGGGTATCTTGCATCATGGGTTGATCACACGAATCGCCGCGCATCGGAAATTGGCGCATGCGATTCGCGGGTCGTCTTGCCAGGTCATGCGCCTGATTTGATAAGATGTATATAGGTATTACTGCACTCTCTGCTGGCTTTTATCGCTGGTGCGATTTACCTTCATGGGCTACAAAAGCTTTAGCGACTATGAGGCGACCGGAAAATAACCCGAAAAGGCACTATGAAACGCCCACAGTACCAGGTACAGTCTGACATTAATAGTGGACGATTGCTGGTACTCGTGTGGGTAAATTTCCGTACTCGAACAATTTATTGATATTCTTTTTCCGCGTGATTCAATAATACGGCTGTAGAATAATATCGTCTGTGGCGACTAAAATTACGGCAAGATATCGTCATTTAATACCTGACGATCATTTTTACATCCGGGCTTTAACATGTGCGCACTACAAACAGAACTAACAGCAACTATGAAAGGTTGCCAGCAAAAGAGAGACATAAGCCTGAAACCAAGGTCGAGCGTGAGGCCAGGGAGCCAAGAACCAAAGAAGAGCCAAGGGAACCACGAAGTCGCCAAGCTGCCAGGAACCAAAGGGTCAAGGGAAGCACCGAAGCAAAGGAACGACCAGAAAGACCGAAAGGGGAACATGAAACTAATGGGGACCACCGCCCCGGGGTAGGCCATCAGCCGCGGCGAGTACGCTTGCAGCCAATGACCCGGGTCATAGCAACACAGGCCGACGAGCGACGTGACGCAAGCGCAGGAGCACAATCACGTGCCGCGCGCCGCCGCGACCCCGCCAAGAACGTTGTCTGCATGTGCCATGTTGATGAGCAAGAAGAAACAGCGGCGCCACGCAGATAGACAAGAGTTGGCCATTTTTTTGGCCAGTGTGGCTAGCTTTCGCGAGCTCCACCAAGAAGGCCTCAGCGTGCGGGGCCAGCGAGCCGAACTCGGAAATGGCGAAAGGAACAAAATGAAGCACGCCGGCGGCGTTTCGGACACCCTCATCATACTAATATCTGTCCCTAATATCTGACCCTCATACCATATACTAATATATGGTTCTGCTTAACTTAGGCTTTTTCCTCCCCAGTACTTTCCGTGCATTTCCGGAAGCTTTCCCTGTAACCAAGCCCATCTTGGTATCATCATCTCAAGAGAAATTCTCGGGGCGATTAGTCGCTGCTCCTCGCTACAGGTACCGGTACTGCCTCGCGCGCAGTAGGGATACCGGTGTGGTGCTGTTATTTGCCCGCTGCAGAAATACTTCAGGGACTTAAGAGCGCAGAATCTGAGGCCGGCTCTTGTGTGTGCGGGAGCGCAGAGGCTGAGGGTGAGGCGAAAAGGAGCTGGAAACAAAGCAGGGATTACAAGCGCTGAAGCTCTCCGCGACAAGCGTGCCCCGCGCTCCGAGCTCCGTGCTCCACTGCGTGCCCCGCGCTCCGAGCTCCGAGCTCAGGCGCGCACAGCACGCTGTTGACTCACATGCGCGCGCGACGACTTACTGACGCGGCGAGTGGTGCTCACCACTGTCCGAACCCAATCCGTCACCGGTCTGGCTTTGATGCCAGGAAACGGCCAGACCGGCTCTATAGTCCTTGCAAACAACATGGACTCCAATGGCCTATTGGATTCAGAGAAAATGTGCTCTGAGGTCATATTCCAGACAGAAAACCCCAGCATCACAGCGGGACATGGCACGCCTCTTGATAAGAGGGCGGCCAAGACACGTGCCTTTTTGTCAGGCGGCGGTAAGCACAATTAAGCCCTGCTAAGCCAATCCGAGCTAGACTGGCTGAAAAAACCGGTGCGAGCCCCGCGGCGACACTAGCCAAGCATGCAAGGACTGCCATGGGCAGGACCAGGAACTAAGACAACGTATGCTGGCTAGAACATGCTTGCCTTGCAGCGTTGTTACATGTCCCTGTTGCAGCATTGCCAGTCTGCCATCAACAGGGACCCGGCACTCCAGCTGACCACCCCAAAAATGACCTGAGCGTGGGCCACACCCAACAGTCTGGCCTCACCGACTGCGGGCGAGTGCGGCAGACCACCGCAGTGTTTCCTGCCGCTAGATTTTAGGGTTTTTTAACTCTTGGCCGCCCCGCGACCCTCAGTGGATCATCGAGAATGGCGCAGCAGCAGCAACAAGGAACAGGCAGCCACGGCGGTGACATCCCGAGGCCGGGGAAGTTGCGCGGAGCTGTCGGCGGACGAGCGGGCGGCTGTGGTGGAGCTTCTCGGCGGAGTCGAGGGGTGCAGCTCGCGGGGCGTGCTGTGGGGCGTGCCGCGGGCCGCGACACGGTTTGGCTACCACGGCGACTCCGGATGGACCCGTGCAGCCTCGTGGTCAGGCGGGAGCTGCTGGCTTGGACAGCGGAGGAGGGCTGGCCCCTGGCGGACAAGCGGACTGCAAAGGTTGTGGTGCAGGGCGCCGAGCCGGAGGTGCTGCGGTGGAGGTTGGACAGGCTTGGACTCCCGCGGCTGGACGCTGCCCGTAATCGGCACTGGTGAGTGGGCAGCGCAGGCGGGGCGGCAGGCGGGGATTCTGCAGTGGGCGTGGGAGAAGGGCGTGCCACTGGGACAAAGACGCCGGCAGCCAGTCAGCCGCGGAGGGCATTTGGATGTGCTGACGTTGGTTAGGGCGCACGGGTCCCATGGCCTGGAACGGAGATACATGCGCTAATGCAGCCATGGCGAGGCAGCTTGTGGCGTGGGCACCTCGCTGCCCCTGAGGTGAAGCCACCTACAGTGAAGCAGCCAAGGGCGGGCATCTGGCTCTCCTGCAGTGGGCAAGGGCGCGTGGCCACGCTTGGGATTGCAGCACTTGCAACGGGGCAGCCCGGGAAAGACACTTGGAGGTACTGCAGTGGGCCACGGCGCGGGGCTGTCCATGAGGTGCCTGGACCTGCGCATTGGCAGCTCGCTGAGGGGACTCTGGGATGTTGCAGAGGGCGAGACAGCAGGGGTGCCCCTTGGGATGAACTGACATGCAAGTTGGTGGCTAGAGGCGGGCATCTGGAGGTGCTGCAGTGGGCGCGGGAGCATGGCTGCCCTTGGGATGAAGGCACCTGTGCCGAGGCAGTTGCTAGAGGGAATCTTGCGGTTCTACAGTGGACAAGGGGGTGAGGCTGCCCTTGAGAAGGGACATCCTGCAGCCGAAGGAGGGCATTTTGGGGCCCATTGGCAGTGGGCGAAGGAGGTTGGTTGCCCTTTTGGTTCCGACACTTGTGCCAATGCAGCTGCTAGCGGGCATCTGGATGTGCGTCAGTGAGTAAGAACGCAGCAGGAAGCCGGTAGCCTAATTTGAGACAGTGCCTAATTCGAGACATGCATGTACGAATGGATTTAGTACGCGCATTCAAACGAAGTCAAAACGGTAATGCTAACGATTGTCAAATTTCAATGTAATGTTGAATTATTATAACACCGGATCAAGTCAATGAACAATGGCGCTCGCGCCCTGCCTACTTGGAACGCAAGCATCTCGTACCAGTACTTGTTCGGCGCTCCGCGCCTTCCTGTCGGCGTACTGCGGCGATCTCGGAGGACCTCGTGTATATTGCGTGTTTGAATATACATTGACCGGCTATTATACCTGATTTAAAATGTCTCGTACTAGGCACCACCCACCTCACCCACATCCCCATCGCCCCATGCTGCGAGTCCAGCAGGCCACTTGGGGAGCTTCTCACTCTGCCAGAGGCGACATATCTCCCATTGTGGCAGTAGCCTACGCGGCGGAGGTCGTGGTGGCGCCGATGGCATTGAGCTGGGGCCGGTGCTAGAATCGGCGAATTTTGTCTCAGATTAGGCTACCGGCTCCCGACCGCGCTTGGGATGAAATCACGTGAGCCAGGGCAGCCAGGACGGGGCAGCTTGCCGTTCTGCAGTGGGCAGGGCTGCTCCTGGAACAAGCTCGCGGTCAGGAGAGGGCATTTGGCGGTGCTGCAGTGGGCAGGGGCGGAGGGCTGCCCTTGGGATGCGGACACCTGCAGCCATGCAGGCCCTGGAGGGCATCTGGAGGTACTTCAATGGGCTAGGGCGCACGGCTGCATGTGGGATGAGAGCACATGTGCGGCAGCGGGATGGGTCATTTGGTGGTGGGCAAAGGGCGGCAGTGGGCGCTGGAGCAAGGTTTACCCTGGGACCCGGAAACATGCACACAAGCCGCAGGATACAATACTGCGCCCATGTCGAAGCATGGCTGCGCCAGTGCACCCATGCCTGAAAGTTCCTCGCCACAGTGTGAGCAGCATGGCGTCACAATCCAACTGTTGTGTACACCATCGAGTGTAAACACGCAAGCCACCAGTTCGCTATGCAATGCGCAGATGATCATAGGTATGAACTCGACAGTGAACCGAAGGGAAGCCTGTGTTCAATGTTGCAACCTGTGCACGTGACTGAAGGCTATTGGGGTAAGCTCGTCCCATGAATGGATACCTAGGCGTCTATGATGCAATCAAGGCGCTCAGGTCAGGAGCACAATAGCTACTCGAATTGGGCGCAAATGGGGTCCGCATGTCTCTGGTATGTATGATAGTGCATAGGTCATGCACCTTGAAAGAAACACAACAATTGGGTGGAAGCGAGAGGGGAGAGGGTGCAGATGTGGACTGAGATGTTCCTCCGCTTCGAAGCAGCCGCTGACTTGAACGGGTTGCACCATTGAGGCAAAACAGGTCAAGCTCCACTCCAGCGCGGCCCGCTAGCAAATAAGGTCGCTGAATGTCGTTCTTGTGAGCTGCCACAGGCTGCCCGACTACTGTGCGATCAAGCATGTGTTGCCTTGTCCAACGCCAACCGAATCATCTGCCTGGCACCCTCAACCCCGTGCACGGGATTCAAGCCGATGATGAAGCGCCTATGCGGGTCTATGGCTTGCTCCACTACATCAGTCTCCCCACGGTGTATGAGCCACTGCAACAAGTCCACTTGATTGTGAGCAGCTACCTCGATCAGCATCTCTGGACCGTACCAATCCGGATCGGTCTCTACAAGCCACTTCACCATCCCCACTTGGCCATGTTCGATTGCCACTGCGGCAATGTGCCGGTGTAGGGGGAAATTCCCCTCATTCAACCACTTCAGAGTCCCCAGGTGCCCCTTGCGTGCCATCGTCATGGTAATCTCCGAGTTGTAGTCAGTCACCGGCGGAGGGTTGTTCTCGTCGGCCCATTGCAGCACGTGGATGTGGCCTGCCTCCGCAGCGGCATAGAGGGCGGTTGCATCCCAAGGGCAGCGGTGGTTCCTCAGCCACTGCAATGCTTCAATGCTCCCTCCGCGAGCTGCGGCCCTACAAACCCCCTCGTCCATCCTACAGCGTTTCTGAGTGCGCAGCCACAGCAAAACTTCCAGGCGGCCATGCTCCGCGGCAGCCTCGCAAATCTCATGCCACTCCTTCGTGCCGCGCTTCTTGAGGTGCAGTGCGGAAGTGGCGAGCCACTTGAGAATCGGCAGGCTGCCCACTCGGGCTGCCGCCACGCCCACCTCGGGATCGCCATCCAGTGTTGCCATGCCGCTTTGGATGACATACTTGAGAAAGTCTAGGTTGCCAGTGGTGGCAACATCGGCGACAGTTTGGCGATCATTCCAAGGGCCAGTCCACCTCGGGGTCCACCAGCCGCCGTTGTCTACCACCCACTTGAAAGTCTCAAAATGGCCTCCTTCCACCGCCGCTGCGCATGTGTTGTGGTCCCATCTGTACCAATTCTCCGCCGCCCATTGCAGCACATGCAGGTGTCCGTTGCGAGCCGCCCGTTCGCACATATCCTTCCCCCTGATGGGACAGCGCTTTGACTTGCCCAGCTGGAGTACGTCGAGCCATCCTCTGCCTGCGGTGCATCATCATTGTTGTGGGTATACACTGAAGCACTCGGCACTGACATCAGACGACACATCCGCAGAGTTCGTGATGAGGAAGCCTGCTTAATCACATGACTGTGAATGAATATATATATTTGTATACCAATATGAATATATGTATATGTATATGTATATATATATATGTATATGTATTCATTCACAGTCATGTGATTAAGCAGGCTTCCTCATCACAAAAATATGTATATGTATATGTATATGTATATGTATATGTATATGTATATGTATATGTATATGTATATGTATATGTATATGTATATGTATATGTATATGTATACGTATATGTATATGTATATGTATATGTATATGTATATGTATATGTATATGTATATGTATATGTATATGTATATGTATATGTATATGTATATGTATATGTATATGTATATGTATATGTATATGTATATGTATATGTATATGTATATGTATATGTATATGTATATGTATATGTATATATAATTACATGAATGAGCAGGACCGGCACCATAGCAGCACCGCGCTTGCCGATGTGCAATGCAGGTGCCCCTCTACGGGCAAGCGATGGCGGGTAATGGCTTTGCTTCAACATAAGAGAACAGCATGTTTCGGTCCACGTTTGGTGTTCGAGAAGAGCACCGGGCAGAGAAATGAGTGAACTACGGTGCTAAGTAAGCATATGCGCGTTTGCTATTGGCCCACCTCAGCAAAATATCTACCTCTGCTTGGAGCGCGCGCCAATTGCTACACTGCAGTCAGGCCTGGCCTAGCAACAATCTCAATTCCCGTCGAACCATACAAGCCACGCACATGTACACATGCGTTCCCTATGTCTACTGGCAAGAGAGCGAGCAAGAAGGGTCACCTGCGGCCTCGTTCATCAGCATCTGCTGCTTGGGACAGCGTTGCTGTATACCCCAAGCCATCATCTCGCGACTGCTGGCCAGCTGCTCCATGCCGAGGCGAGTGATGCTTCCCGTGTCTGCGTCGGCGCGCTTCACAGCCGCCAAAATTCCAGAACTCACGTGCTTGACGACACCGCGCCATTCAATTGGAAGTTGACTCACCAGCACGTCCAGTGCCTCATCAGGAAGCGAGGCCCAGGGCACGGCATTTGCGTTCATTACGTCCTCCTCCGAATTCTGGTAGTGCAATCGTGGGCATTTCTCCCAGGATCAGTCACGCATTATGCATTTAGTGCGCTACATACAGGTCCCAGCATCAGTGGCAACATGCCGAGCTACTGACCTATCTGCATAATGGCGGCACCCCTCCTCAATGGGCACCCGCATTGCCGCGGTCTTAAAGATGTGGCGTACTTACAAATGCAAACATAATCATGCTACTGCTCTGGGAAAATAATCCCCAGCACCCAGTTGGACACGCGCTAATGTCAATTTGTCGCATTGCAACATCACCGCATATCACTGACGCGCGAGGTGCTCATCATATAGACCTGGCAGTTGAATAAGCACGAGCTGCAATAGGCGAAGCCCTGGGGATTGACTGCATACTCGTACAGCAGCTTCAGCGAGAACAAGGCGCGAGATAGCAGCGATGCCGCTCCTGATGCGACAATAACACAGACGTGACCGCCACAATGGCGCGACTCGACTGAAAGAAGCGCAAGAAGGCGGCTCCGCAGTTGATGTTTATTATGTAGCACTAGTCGACGACTCCGCCTCGTCAACCTAAATGGGAATCGCCCTCGGGAGTCGTCCACTATGTGACGGTCAGCTCAAAGTGTTACCTATCAAGCAAAGAGTGAAAGGGGGAGGGATCAACGGATGGTGCATAGTGTTGTTTGCACCTGCGACGAGTATTCGTCATCACCAGTCTGCGCAGGATCCGGCGATGCTTTCATCCGCTTCGCCGGGCGGTCCTGGTTATCCCCCTCTTCCGCTTCCGCCAGTACTATCGAGCTCGGCTGCGGGGACTTGGGCGCTGTGAGCCATCCACGGGCGGATGTGGGCCCAGAAATCACGCCAGCATCCTCCTCCTCCGAATCAGCCACAACGGAGTCTGAGTTGGACTCTGATATCAGATCAATTACCGACGTGTCCGATGACGACTCGTCACCGATCAGTACCAATGCGGGGGAGACTGCTCGACAAGCAGCGAGCGGGGCGGTGCTATGGCCCCGCCGGGAGATTCTCGTCGTGTGCAACGGCATAGCCCTCGACTTGGATTGATAAGGCTGCCTGCGCTTGTCACGTCTACTCAAAGATTAGGGGTTGCCACTGATATCAACCGAATGCCGCCGCGAACTCAATTTGTATGAGTGAAGTCGGCGGATGAGCAGCGTAGATGACTCGGCGACTACCCAGGGCGACGAGTTGCCACGCACATGGGCCGGTCAGGTTCTGATGCTGCAGTAGCCGCTTCAGATGGCAGGGTCTGTTGACTTTTGGCGTTTTGCGGACGGTTGGCTGGCGGACGATTGACGACTGATGCGTGTGATCGTGTCGCGGCTGCTCGCCGCGGTCGTAAACTGACGGCACGCACACATGGATGAAACCTGCTGATGAATCATGAAGCGAACCGCCGGTTGTTTGTCCCGCCTCAATACAGCGACTAGCCGCTACCAGCACCTAGTCGCCAATAAGTACCAGCAGTACGGACGGCAAAGTCCGCGTGCTGATGGCGCAGTACTGTACTGGTGCAATCAGAATCGGTCGAATGCCGCGTGCCCATCATACGATACACGCGGCAAAGCGGAACTTAATCGTCATGATAAACGCAGCTTACTCCAACGTTTCCCGCTTTTTTACGCGGGGTGTGAACAAAATTCCGCAGCACCGCACATATCCACCCGTACTATCGACTACCACAGTGCACCGCCTGACGTACCGCAGATAAAGTTTATTTAATTTGACGGTTACGACTACCCGCGGCTGCTGATCGATACCGGTATCAATGTATGACAGGATTGTACCGTTTGAGTTTCATTCTCACAGTACTGCCGTACCTGATACTATTGATATCTCCGCGCTGCACGAGTAGTGTACCTGTACCTGGTACGTTTGGGTGCACTAACTAAACTGTGCCTAGGAGTAGGTCGCTTTTTTACCGCGCCAGCACACATCATGGGCACTCACTCAGGACATGTCTACCGGTACGGTACCGGGATCTCGTCACAAGCAACTCGCAGCAGCGCGTAAACTCGCAACTCGCAGCAGCGACGGGGCGTGTTGGGCATGCCGCAAGCGTTGACACACATGAAGGCGATGGCAAGCTGCAAACAGCAGCGGCAGGGGAGCGAAGGCTCCCGGCGGGGGGCGCGGGAGTTCTGGGGGAAACGGCGGGAGGCCGACTGGCAGGCGCGAGCGAGAGCAGGCGGCGCCGCCGGCCCGAGTCCGCCCAGGCAGAGCGACGGCACCTACACCGTGCACCCCTGCGCCCACCTCGCATGGACGGCGATACATCGGGGCGACTCGACATGGGCGTGCTGCGAGTTGGCCGTAACTGACGGACGTTACCCTCCTGTTGACGATCGTCAGGACTCGGCAGGTAGTGGTTCATTCGCAGCAGCTTGATTGAACCGACGCGAAAAAGTACACCCCAAAGTACCACCCCAAATTTTGGGTCCACCCTTCATTGTATTCAGGTAGTCGCTACGGCATAATCTTTGAATACGGGTATCTCTATTATACGGCGGCGGCGAATGTCTAGCTATACGTCCCGGAATGAGTACCCGATAGTTGGCCTTGGCAGGGCCCTGACTCTGCTATCTTCCTCAGTTTCGCCATCTGTGAATTATTCATTTGCGTTGGCCGCAGGCCCTGTGGTGGTCGACTTCGGAGTCTCCAACTCGGCGCAGTGCACGCTGGCCTTGTCAGTGGATTGGCGCAACGTGGACAGGATGGCGCAGCAGCTGCAAGCCGCCAGCAGCGGCCCGGCGGGAAGCGCCGCGGTGGTGACAGCCACCCGGCAGGCTGGGTCGGGCTGGTGGCAGGTGGCAGACGTCGGGTCTCTGGAAACTGTTCTTGCTCATGCCCTGCTTGATCTCCCAGTGAGAGCCATGCTAAATGAAGAGGTCCCCCCCCCCCCCCCCCCCCCCCCCCACCGGCCTTGCGTTCGCCGCTCGTGCTTGTCCTGGCCGGGAGGACATTTGAGCTGCTCACCGCATGCGTGGCTGCTTGGCCCTATGACCCTACCGAGCACCCTTTGGGTTCTCTATCATAGAAATGCAATTTTAAAATGGATTAAGTGCGCCTGTCTTTGTGTCTATGTAGTCTGTGAATAAGTGGGAGTTCGGGATCATACTTCAAATTTTCACACGCAAATTAAATATGATATATACACAATGCAGTACACATACACTATATAACATCATATATTAAGATTGCACTATACTTCCCCACAAAAGCAACCTTCATGTCACTATCTTGCCCCCCCCCCCCCCCCCCCTCCCCGACCCCAAGAGACCCAACCACCAAGGATCAAAAGAATGTATTTATCGTGCAGTGTACCATATTATATTACAAACGTAAAATGAAAGTTAATTCCGTCTTGATGCTGCTGCAGAACACTGTATCACTTGTTGATCCGCAAACCGGATAAAACAGTGCGGGCAGTCGCTATTGGTATGGGAAAACAGCGGGTTGAGCGCAAGGCGACTACGTGTGCCGCGCAGGATGGCACTGGCGTGGCGATGCTGCCGGACAGGCTGCCCCGGTCGATCGCCACGGGCGGCTTTGCCTTGGGCGAGGGCGGCAGGCGCATCGAGGACGGGCTCACCGACTTTGCGCGGGTCACCCGCAGCAGAGCCACGTGCCTGTGCGACCCGCGAGTGCTCCTGCACTCCCGCTGGGAGGACTCTTGCTGCTGGCCCAAGGTGCGCCCCCCAGCAGGTCCCCTCACCCCCCTTCCCCCATCTCGCCCTGACTCCTCCACACCGCCAGGAACGGACACCTCGGGAGCCACTGATCAGGGGGTGCGCCGCAGGTCTGGGCTCTGAGGGAAGTTCTGCGGGAGCGTGGAGATGACGCATGGGGAATTGACGGGGTGGACGGGCGGAAGCTCGGGACAGTGCCGATCCGGTGGAGTGCAGACGACGCGTCCTGGGTCGTCGGTACGCTGCCTGTCGCCATGCATGTGATGTTCTGTCGATGACCATGGAAGGTAACGGGCTCACACAGTCTCGCTGGCCACTCGACGGCAGGGAATCGCCACCGCGTGGTGGCGGCGCTGCTGGCCCGGCAGCCGATCAGGGCGACGCTGAGGGAGAAGCAAGTGGTGTCGTGGAAGCAGGTTGAGCGACACGGGTAGCTCATGCGGTGGCCGGCAGAGCTGTGGACGGCTCCGGTGGTGAATACCGCACTCGGACCGCCCCTTGATTGACAGAGTATGTTATGCTTCCGCTGCTTCACCGACCGGCCGTTGTCGTAGGCTCTGGTGGGCTCTAGAGGGTTGCAGGCAACCCCCACCGGACATGGTGCGCAGTCCCGGTGCCGCTGCTTTGGCACATCAATCGCCCGCGCGGCAACTACTGCACAGCATTGGCAAATGCAGCAAAATATGCGTATTTCTCGGCCGGGCGACCAAGGATTGCATAAATCCATCAGATAAATGACAGCATAAACGCAACCGTAGGCGTGACGCAGAACGAGTGTAATGCTCCCCTGGTAATGTGAACGATGGGAAACGTAAACGCAACGGTCTCCAGGATCCACTTGACATAGGAAGCACAGGCCGCTCAGTGAACTTGAAGAGCTGCTAAGCCCTCATCCACACCATCAACCGCATCAGCATTCAGAGATGCTCCGAAACCACGCTTGATTGCTCAATAAATATATTGAGGGGCGCACATCACGCACAAGCGCAATAAAATAAGGTAGCATTTTATACTACTGGTGATTTCCTGATATCGCCTTCTGCTGCTAGCTCATGTAAGTATATATTTATACTACTACTGCAGCGGATCGGGCCTTATATACTTTTCCACAAACCAAGCACGGTACGCCTATACAAATAAAGAACGATTGGATGACACTGGTGAGTAGATGACATGATAAATCAAGGCACTACGATGTTGCGCATGTCCCGCGTCGTGATCGCCGCGGCAATGGGTTAATGGATAACTACAGTGTTTGCTTATCATGGCATTATGAATGATATGCTATCCGGCTGGCCGCGTTATTATATTGGATTTTCAGAAATACAATCGGAATACAGTTATCTCCGGCAGCTATTCTTTCTTAGAAAATCACATGATACGTCTAGAACATGATGTCTATAACATCGCCACGGCGACTGCTTTTACGTCATCGCAATTTCTTATCATCTGCCCAATAATGAATCTTCTTCGCTACCAAATGTTGAGTCGGCCACTGTATGGCGGCCCGGAAGCTGCATGGCATCTTTGAGCTTTGGCTTCAAGGACGATTCAGCAGGCTGATGAATAGCTGCACCCATCAATGTGCGTATGTGTCCCGCGTCGCCGGGTGGGATGACTGACTCGTATGGACCGGCACCTTGGGGGCTCGCGCACTCAAAAAATGCCAGTCCTTTTACTATAGACATACATATCAAGAACATACTACAACTTCAGTCAGGAAAGAAAGTCCGTCATTGACCTCCAATTAGTCTTGCAAGCTGCTTCGGCAACTTAGTTGATGACTATAACAGACTATCGTCCACGCAGGGCTTTCTGTAGCTGGATTGCTTCCAGAACTATTCAGTGTTGGAATGCCGCCGTAGAGACGCTGCGACACAGGTTTCACTGGTGCCAGCTCTTTCTTGGGGACGAAAAAACTAATATCTTAAACAAATATCTAATTGTCTAAACGCGAATATATAATTGTCTTCCGAGCGCAAGATCGATCCTTGCATAGACGTATATATGGCCCGGCGGTAAAGAGCCGCACCGCTACATACTCAGCGAGATGATGCCCGAAGCCAATTTAGTCTCGCAAAATGCTTTGGCAAGTTGCTTGATCACTATGGCGGAGCGTCGCCTGCCCAGGGCTTTTCGCAACTGGATTGGTGCCTAAACGGCCATCGTAGATGCTGCAAGGGTTTCACGGGGTGGCACAGATTGGTGTCGAACAATTCATTTTGGCGGACAGCTTTGCTGCAGCGTAATAATGGGTGCCATGAGTCTGCTGGTGATCTGAGGACGAAGCCCACAGGGGCAAGCGAATCGCAGAGGATGCGCAATAATCACGCAATGGCCCCGGCAGAGGCGCCGCGGTACTGTGGATTGTGCATTGCTGGGTTGATTGCAAAAGGTTGGGCGCTCCAAGGGGCGAGCCTCGCGGCGACCCGCGCAGGTTTCCCTTCCCAAGGCCGCCCGCCCACCACTCGGCAGGTCACCGGCGGCAGCGGGAGGGCGCGGAGGCGCGGCCGCCACACGCCTAGACAATCATGCCGCCCGCGCCCGCATCAAAGCCCGGCAGGTCGCCGCCCAGCAGGTTCATGTGCGTGTTCATGTGCGCCTCCTCTTGGCCCTTCTCGTACATCAGGTCGCCGCGGTAGTCGCCGTGCAGGTAGCTGTGCCCCGCCTAGAGGGATGCCCGCCATCTCCTGCACCCAATGACATGCGGCGCCCATGTCAGGGTGAGCTGCAGGCGGAGTACACGCCCGGTGGGCTAGGGTTTCAGGCGTTTGGCTGCGCAGCGAGGGAAGGGGGGGGGGGGGGGGGGCTGAAGGGGGGCACACGTATTCCGCAATCTGCTGGACGCCCTCCTTGTCGCGCGGGACCTCCACCCAGTTAACCGCCTCGTCGCCCTCCCCGTCGTAGCCGGTCGTCGGGTAGTAATACGGCTCGTCGTCGTGCAGCTCGTCCTTGGTGAAGTCGTACTTCTTGCTGATGCGGTATTTGGCGGTCGCCCCCCGGATCTCGTCCTCGCTGAAGTACTTCAGCAGCTGCTCCGGCTTGCTCACGTCGCGCAGGTCTCGTGGGCAGCGCCAGCTGTCGGGGTCGAAGTGCTCCGGCATGCTGCACGGCGTGGTGCGTGGGTGGAGCAGCAGAGGGACAGGTCACCGTAACATTCAGGCTACAGCCGTTCCAACATGCGCGCTCTTCCGGGTGTGTGCTGGCGCAGATAGACACACGTACGCCTCACATATATATAAATGTCTTGCAACGGAAAGGACACGCGCCTGGCCCGAAACGGGCGTAAACTAGGGGTGGCTGGAGAGCATCAACTAACCACGACATATACCTACATACATACACGCACACAAAACACACATACATATATACATGCATATACATATATATAATAGGGAGAGAGACAGAGAGAGACAGCGAGGGGGGGGGGGGGGGGGGACTACATGGAACTGTAGGCGGTTAGAGGGCATCGCCGCGTCCCAGTTGGGTAAGCAGCAAAGTCCTACAACATATTCATATACATATACACATATATACATATACATATATGCATATACATGTACACATACACATACACATATTATAGATGTGTGAGGGCTTAGCAGTTCGCCCAATCAGGATCCGGTGATGCCCCTAAACCATCCACAGCTCTATGCAAGGGTACCCCCCCCCCCTCTCTCGCTCCCCCCTATCAGTGTGTATTTGTTAGTCTGTAGTGTAAGGGAGCGCATCCATTGACTGCCTAGAAATCAAACAACATGTCCATCGGCGCAGATTTGGGGGCGGCTGGGCGGGCAGTAACACTCACAGGCATTCCACGACAGGCGACTCCAAGACCAGCTGGATGGGCCAGCGATAGATGACGGGGTCGCGGATCTGCGCGCCCAGCAGCATCCCGTCAGCATGACAGCCGGGCCTCTCCATCATGGCGACAACAGCCCTCCCCCCCCCCCCCCCCCCCAAAATTCCCAGGGGGGGGGAAGGAGGCTGCGCTGGTCACCTTGTGGACGCGGACCTTGATCTTCTGCTCGATGTCGAGTGGGCCAGCGCTGTAGGGCTGCATCGCCTTGGAGATGTGGGTCAGGTTGTGCCACATGTACCGGTCCCGCACCGCAATCAGCCTACACATCAGCCACCGGCACCGGACGGGCGCTCAGGTCAGCCGCCAACAGCGGCGCTACCAGCGCCTATATATTGTAGGAACTCATAGACAGGTATAAGACTCGTTTACAAGTACTCAGAGAAACATGTGTCAATGGCTCATACATACAAATATGTATACATGTATGTATAAGTGTATATATATACACTGTATATACATGACTTATAAATACATATACCGCCTACATGTGTCGATGTATCTCCAAACTCTACAAACTCGATGTACAATAACATACCGCTCAGAAGCTTGCGACGTCCGGGGAGCCCGACAGAGACATAATACTCACACCGCGATGCCGCGCGACAGGGAACCGAGCACGAGGCGCGCACGCATGCCGTCTCTCGGGAGGACATTACCCGTCAGGGTGCGGCATGGCGTGTGCCCCCCATGCACTATCTCGGGTGGTTTCACCTGCCTCAGGGCGGCAGGTGAGATGCCCATCAATTGATGTGTGCCTCTATACAGCCCCCCAAAATAAAAATCAATGTGATGGTTTACGGTATCGCGGCAATATTTCCAGCTTGTGTTTGTGGTGGTATATTCAAACACGTCCGGACTGTCTGAGAAGTTATTCGCACGGCTGGTGAGGATGGGGATGTAGTTGGTGGGGGGGGGGGGGGGGGGGGGTCAAGTGATGCGGGCCGGTGGGCAGGTGAGGGCAGACTTGGCGGATGGAGCGCGCACCCGTCAAACTCGCAGCCGAGGTCGACCTGGATGCCGTGGTTGAGCGACATTGCGTTGACCTCCCCCTCCAGCACCATCCCCTCCTTCATATCCGCCAGCTTCACCTGGGCGCGGCGTGGCAGCAACACGAGCGGCTCAGGGCGGCGGCTCAGGGGGAGAGCGCCACCAGGAGGAAACGGGAGGGCGGGCGCAAGCGCAGGAGGGGAGACCACCCCCCCCCCCCCCCCTCCCCCCCCCTCCCAAGCCTCCATCCATCCTTCTCTTGATAGGATAAACCCAATTCCACGCCACAACCAAATACCAAATACAGTACGCTTGACAGCAGAAAGTGACAATGACGGCCTGGCGATTCAGAGGTGTTGGCATACTATCACAATTGCAGTCCGTGTTTGGGAAAAGATAAGCAGGAGAGGATGCCGATGCCTCATCGAGCGCGCATGCATTAGCGGATACCCAATAGCGCATCGCCGACCTCCCTGCCCTGCCGCTGGTTGCCATCCGGTGGCGGTTCCGGACGGGCCGGGTGCGCAGCATCAAATAGACATTGCCCGCGTGCGCCAAGTCTCATCCAAGATAGCCCCGGATAGCACGAGCGGCGACCGCGCCGCCCAGCATCATGTAAGCTTCGACACCAGATCAACGAGGTACAGCCCCCGCGATATTCCCACCATACTGTCATGCTGCTGATAGATACCGAAACCTATCATGCGTGTGCATGATCCAAATAATAAAAGGTCCATGGATTCGCCTGGGCGCAGCCGGGCAGAGAGGTGGGCGCACCCGCCCGGGGCCCAGGTTGAGCGCGCACTCCACGATGTCCGGCTGCTCCTCCAGCACCTCCAGCTTCACAGGCGCGTACTCCTTCCACCCGCCGGGCGGCTCCGAGAACCAGTAGCTGCGGGCACGCGAGGAGGAGAGGAGGGTGAGGTGCGGAAGGGGGGAAGTGAGATGGCGGCAGACAGCAGCAGGGTTTAGGGGTTTAGGGTTTGGGAGGCTGTGTGTGTTGTGTGTTGGGGAGGGGGGGGGTTATCATGCTGGATATGTTCCTAACAGACTTGTGTTTATCTGAAAGCACAGCCGCTCAGGACCCTCGAGGCCCCAGTGGCCGCGCATAGGATCCCACGTCTCACTCGCGCAGGGCCCCGGGGACCGCGTTGGGTGTGCGCAACAGCTGTGGATCGTGGCGTGTTGTTGGATTGCGGCAACCAGCGCCCATGGTGTGCTTAGTTTCTCTCGCGACGCGCACGGTCAGTGAGCAGTAGGGGTGACGCTGTGATGCGGTGTCTCCTCCTCTGATGGCATGATTCTGACACGCTCGCCGCAGCATGCTGCCCGTGGCTGCAGCGATTGTGCGGCGGGCTGTGGGGTAACGTACAATTGTAGCCCGCGCTGCATCATTGTGCCGCCATTAGGGTGAAGACAATGCAGTGCTTAGTAGTAGTAGCGATCGGTCGCTGGCTTATCGGAGGCCGAAGCGGTACTGCTCTGGAGAGACAGATGGAGAAGGGGAGGAGAGGGGGGGGGGGGGGGGGGGGGGCGCACTCGGAGTCCTCCTTGAAGGCGGTCTTGTCGAACTGGAGGTCGAACCAGGTGTGCGGGATGCGCTTGCCGGGAAGGGGGCCCATCTCCGGGTTGGGCGTGTTCAGCGGCAGCTCTGGCACGCTCCAGACCCATTTGGGGTGCGTCGCCGTCCCCTGCCAGGGCAGGTCACCACGGAAGATCCGGGGGGGGGGGGGGGGGGGGGGGGCAGCCACCTCCTTAACATCATCATCACCATCACCATTATCCCTATCACCACCATCGCCATTATCCCTATCACCACCAGCGCAACCATTGCCATCATCACTGTCGTTGCTATCGCCATCATCCCCACCATCACCATCATCACCATCAGTGCTATCGCCATCTTCATGATTACCATCCTCACCGCAACCATCGCCACGACCAGCACCAGCAACCACCATCACCACAAAAAGCAGCACCACCGTCATCAGCACCAGCAGCTGCCGGTGCTTGTCCGGATGTGAGCTGCCGCAGAAGCTTCTTTAGCCGCCGCCGCCGAGGGCCTCCATGACACCAATGGGAGGAAGCAACGGTGGGCAGCAGCATGGCAACGGCTGGCGACGATGGCAAGCCGGGCAGGGAGAAGCAGGGCATCACGTAAGGGGGGGGGGGGGGGGGGGGGGGGCGTACATCCTCCTCATCGAATATCTCGTCGCCGCCGTTGGTGATGCGGCACAGCAGGCTGGCGCGCTCTGCGGGCCAGAGGGTGGGCAGACAGGCATGAGGGGGTGCAGGGACTAGGCCGGACCATACCTACACCACCACGCGATGGTTGCGTATGGGCACCGTGTGTTCGCCATTCGGCTCATCGGGGGTGAGCCAGTTGGGCCCGTGGGGCACATCCACAAAAGCACTTCGAAACATCTTAATTTTGTTTTTTATTCCCGTTTGCCTCCCGAGGTTTCCAACTCCCTGCGCCCCTTGCGCACACAACGAGGCTCGGCTAAGCCATAAGGGCAGCTGGTGCGGTGTGTAGGCGTTCAGGGGCTATGAGAACCTCACCGCGTTCTCGACGCGATGCTGGTGGGTCTGGTGCTCGCACTGCTCGGGCGGTGGGAGGTTTCACTCGGAGGACAAAGTACCGACTAGGGTAGGATCAGGGTATAGCTGCCCCATCAATGCATGCCCCCCCCCCCCCCCCCCCCCCCAACCTCTGAGGTCGGCGATGCCGTGAGCGGGACGGGGTCAGGGCAGCTGGAGCCTGACCTCTCGGTGTCGTGGCGGGCCAGGGTGCGGCGACGGGCGGGCCGGGCGCGCCGCTGCTGCGCGGGTGAGGGGACGGCGCGTTCCGCGCTGGGGCGCTGATGCCGCCGAAGACGCCCCTCCCCGCCGCCGCAACCGTGGCGGCCCTCATGCCGGCGCCGCCCTCTGAAGCTCCCACAATCCGGCGCGCAGGCTTCTCACACGAGAGGGTGCGGGTATGTGAGTGTGGCGGGGCGTCAGGGCTGTCTGCTGTTGTGGCGCTAAATAAGGTCCGCCGTGGCGGAGGCGGGTGGTGTCGGAGATGAGGTCATCGCGACCCGCCGACAGAGCTCATACTACCCGGGTACCCATTTCAAATTTGCCAAAAAGTTTGCGCAGGCTGCTGTAAACTTACAAGAGCCGAAATTGGCAGAAAGGTTTAGTGGATGAAGCGTGAAGTGAAAACGGAGTCCGTGGGGCGCTGTGTGTAACACAGCGAGACTGGAAGATGGTAGGCTCAGCTGTTACGGCTGCGTTTACATCTACTCGTGCTGCACCCAAACGGGCGCAACAACGGGTGAACTAGCAACCCATCCCACTTACCAACAACGGTGGCCGGAAAAGCGGGTAGTAAAGAAGGAAACCCCAAAACTGGTTTGAAATTTTAATTCATTTCAAGTTGAGTCTGGTTTTGTCAGTGATGTTGAGCCAACGGAGAGAGCGGTAGATTGACGAAGAAGGGGTAGCGCCGGGAAGGGGATACCGGGAAGGCCACCGCTGCGGAGTCTTGGTGAACTTGGAAGTGGCGAAGGGGCGCAATGCGTTGTGACCGAGGAAGAACCACGCCAGGTGCTGAAGGGAGGACGTGAGCGTCGATGTAGTCCATACCGACTTCGGAGTTAGCCAGCCGCCGTGGTGGCGAATCTGGGACAGCGGATCTCCGATGGTGTTGGATCGGCCTATGGTGTTCGCAGCAAAGGCTGCACCCTTGCAAGGGTTGTGAGAGCCCATAGTGAGAAGTGATGGAGGGAGGGGCAGAACCAACGAGACCAACGCCCGTAGAGACACTAGCCTCCCGGAATGTCTCGTAATTATGCCGTAATGGCCCGTAATCGCGATTTTCCCAGGGAATAGGCGTGTAATCGCCGTATCTACCGTGTAATAGCCACCTTTATGCTAGGCTCGGTAGTCGCAATGACGTGCCCGGCTCGCCCGCATTCCGCAATATGCTACCAGTAGCATGTTGTGCCATCCCCATAGTACATTGGACCCACATCACGTATTTTAATTTAAAAAACCCTAAAAAAAGTATTTTGACCGCTCGATCGGGGTGACCGCCCAGAAGTTTGTCTCGGCCAAGGCATCAAGGACCAAGGGGGGAGAGTGGACGTTGTCGAGGAAGTGTTGCCGTAGACGGGCGACGCGGGAGTGCTCATCCGACACGGGAAGGAGTAGCACGTGTAGGTCATCGGGGCCGCGCCGGCAGTAGCACGTGACAGTCATGTAGGGTTGTAACGACTTAGCCCCGATGTGGCCCGCTCATCAATCCAATCGTTGTACCGGACGACAGTGGCAGTGGTCTCCTCCAGCGGGCTGATGTTCTCGGAGACATGGCAAAACTCCGCGAACTGAGATGGCTTGCCAGCGTAGCTCTGGAGCGTCTAGCTAGGCGGTAGCGAGGGAGCTACAGAGTAGGTCGAGGCCCGCTGTCCCAACTCGTCCGAGCCGAACTCTTCCCGTGGACGGGACCGGAGAAAAGCAGCCCACGGGGCGACAGCTTCGGGCTCGTCAATTACGTAAGTACGACGCTTGGCTGACTGAGTAGCACGAGGCCGGTTCATTCCAGCAAAGTACTCTGCCGCGGCGGTTAGGTTGCCAGCGGTTGGTCGGTATTTGTTGGACGTGTTAGTCCGGGCACCAGCACGGGTTTGCGGGGCTAGGTTCGGGTAGGAGGGCCGCCCCGCGCGTTCGTCGCGCTCGTATCGTCTGTCCCGCGTGTAATGTACACGCGCGAAAGATCGTCGTTGCGAACTATTTGTAACACGTAGTGAAACAAGCGACGGACGCGGTGATGAGATGGTACGGGAGGCGATTGGTTGAGCCGCCATGTGCATGTGTGCGGGTGGTTGAGCCGCACTCGGCTGTGGCTATAAGAAGCGCCGCACCGAATAAGGTCTAAATAAAGTATGTAGGGTAAGGGGGTCCCGCCGTTGAGCTGCTAGGGTTCGTTGTGCGGCGGTTACCGAAAGGTGACATTGCAAAGCGTCAACAGCCCCGGCGAAAGGCACCCCACGCCGTCACTCGTGCTCAACTTCACGGCCACGCCCGCGACCGCCGCCACGTCCATTCCCACGCCCGCGTCATGCGAGCACCGCCGCCACCAGAGCAGCAGCCGCAGCTTTCGCGCCGGTGGCGACCGTCGCCTCAAAGACCCGACGCACCTAGTCTTTCATCAGGTCCCCGAAAATCGCAGTGCCCAAATGCTCGGCCGTAGGCTGAAAATGCTGGGCCCGCAATACGTCAAGCACACCTTGGTCACCGTGCACACGCTTGATCTCGTTAAACCTCCGGGGGAAGGTTAGACGAAAGCAAAACGCCTTGTCGATGGCCTCGGCGTGATTCCGGGCGCGCCCGAGGTAGGGGGTGAAGTCTTGATTAGCAGCATGGACGTAAGGTAGCAGCTCGTCGAGGGCCACGAAAAGAGCAGCCATGTGAGCCCCAAAACACGTAATCCAAATGTACTCCTCATGCGCCGGCAGACGCCGGTCGTCATGCTTAAGGTAGACGTTCGTCAGGTCGGTGCGCAAAGGGACAAGCTCATGCACGCGGTTGACCGGTCGAGCGTCCTCGTAACCAAACTCTCCTCGTTGCAATAGTTCTGGCACCGCGAGGTAGTCGTCCTCGTCACTCGCGGATTTTGCTCCGACACGGCCGCTATGTGCTAGCTCTAGCATATCGGGGTGCACTCCGGCTCCTCCGATGTCTGTCGGCTGCCCCGCGACGCGCTGCCCGGAACCAGGGCCATGTGCTCCGTCTCCATAAACAACACGTTCACGAGCCGCCAATTGGGCCAACGACGATGTGAGCTTGAGCAGCAATGCACACTTGGCATGCATGCCTACTTGCAGCGATTCGAGCGTCGGCTCGGCGACGGGTTCTTCTCCATCTTGCATGGTGACACACGGACGTACGGATGAGAATTACACACACGGATGGTGAGCCAGGTGTGGTCTTGAAACAACTTGTGACCTTGCTACTCGCAACATGTTACGGGACAGTTAATCGTTAGATGTAACACACCGAAATTGGAAGATGACATGCTAAGCTGTTACTACTGCTCGCATGTCTACTCGTGCTGCACCCAAAAGGGCGCAACGATGGGTGAACTAGTAACCCGTACAACTTAGAATAGCAGCAACGGTATAGCCGGAAAAGCGGTTAGGAAAGGAGATGAAAAGCAGAAAACGCGAGCAAATATGTAATGTACCGCGAGATCCTATCTAGCTAGTTTTGTTGCTGTTTTCCGAGCCAAATCACGATGTCTGAGTAGGGTTTACTGTTTTGCCTTAATATATGTATTATTTTCAACGCCGATTGTGCGGGAATATGAGGCATGAAGATATGTACGACATGTGCTCATGCACGACAAAGCCCTGATGACATGTCATCCGGCCCCAATATCTCGTCAAGCTGGAACGTGTTCTCCTCGAAGGCTGCGACGCGAAACACCGGAAAAAGTAAGAGCCATTATTTTACACGTCGTGTCGTGTCAAAGCATAAGCGTCCACCGATCCCTAATTCCGTATACACGACATCATGCCGTGTCAACGCATACAAAAGTGGCAGGTGGTATACACGACATGTCGTCGCAACGCGCAACCTCGGAACTCACCTTTGTACTGTTACCACACATCCGGGTCATGGTTAGGGTAAGAAGGGAGCTTCTCTATGAAAATGCAGTCGGTTCGCAGTTTGCATGTCTCCGGGCACATACGGTCTGTGATTTTCTGTGACACGATTGCTTCATGCAGTTGCAGCGGCACCTTGTCCCTGGTCGGGAGCCCACAAGCCAAGGTGTGGCGGGAATGTGCCGGCGTAGAGCACGCCTTGCAAGGAACTTGCCGTTGCCAGCCACCCTCGCCACACCCTGGCCAAACATGCACCGATGGGCGCACCGCGTTCATGTTAACAACCGTACGGTTCACAATGTACACGTGTAGTTGACTTTCCCAAATACCCAATCACCGCGCATCTTCAAGATACCTTCCCCTTTCCGTAGTGACGTATCCGTCGCGTCCAAAATCATCTTGAGGCAACCCTTGTCGCCAATGGCCGTCAACATCGCGACCGCGCACTTGCAAGGTGACATGTGCCCCGGCGTCGGATGATTTGATGCGGAGAAGACAAAATGCGGATGATAGTGGGAAAACGGCTAGCGTGGCAGCTAACGCAGATGCGGCTGTTATGTTGACATGTAAATGACATGTACCATATTGAACTGTGAATGACAGCAATTGTTGTTAGTATGACCGCCTCTGGTTGTCAACATCAACAGCTATGTCACTAAAAAGTTTGTGAGCAGTAATATGAGGGGACTCCCGAGCCGTCTTGCTCGTTGGCATCATCCAACCCGGCGCCCGGTGCCGGGCGGGGCGGGGCGGGCAGCCCGCTCAGCCCGCTAAATGATTTACCAAAGATGTTGAAAGCTTTAATATACGTATGCATTAGTTTTCATGATATTATGTTGATATATTGTGCATATTAAATACATATGTGTGGCACGACCGCGAAGTAGTCATATACGAGACAGCCAGAATCAAGTACTGCTCCACACATTCCCGGAATGTAATAATAATAGCGACTATATGCGAGTGCGCTGCTGGAAATCTGACCTTGCTATTTTCCACTGTATTAAACTTTTTCACACTTCAGCATACTATTTTCACACAAATGCGGTCACACGACGTCAGGTTCCCGCACGATCAGCGTCCAAAATATTTGTTTCAAGCGTCATTTACTACTACTTAGATTTCATGTTAGGCTCTTCCGATTTAATTTCATGGTTTAGTTGACCCCCCCCTCTGATTTTGCGGCTTGCGCACTTTGTCTATTAGGAAAGCCCAGTAATGTGTAAAGTACTGCAATGGGACATTTAATCAGGTTTCCTTCTGTTAATGGCACATGCACATTGCTGCAAGTGCTATTATATAGGAGTGTAGTGCAATGAGAACATACCATGTAGAGTGCCAAACATGTAAACCACAATTACATGTTGCTGTGGCTACGCCTTGGTCCTCCCGGCCTCACGGCCTACCTTCTACTTGTTGCTCGCTGCTCGTTGTCACTGTGTTGCTTGCTTTCACTGCTCTCTCGCTGTCATTGTCACCCGTAGTCGTTGTCTCTCGTTTTCACTCTGTCCCATGTCCAACAGCTCTTGATCCATCTACATCCGATTGGGGGTCACGGCAAGCACGGCAACCTACTTGCCGAGGGGGGCGTAGTCCCACTTGACCGAGACGCTGATCATGCGGACTTGTGGCAGCGGGGGCGCCGAGATGGCCCCGCCTCGTCCTTGCTGTTGCCCTCGACCGCGGGGAAGGGAGGGTGCTTGGGGCTGGTGGACGGTGGATAAGCTGGGAGTGACGGCGGCTGCTGCGGGCCGCGCAGTTTATAACAGCGCGCAACGGCGCGCGTGATTGCGTGCTTACTCATCGGCGGTTGTGAGCTCGCGCTTTATATACTGTTTTGTTCCCCGGAAAAGTTCCATGAATGAATAAAAAAGTCCCCCCCCCCCCCCCCCCCCGCCTCCGGGCAATCAGGAGCTTAACCAGGACATTATTTCGAATGATCCTTGTTATTTAACTGCTCCCGACCTGTGCTGAAGATGAACCCTGAAGATACACAGGGTCGGTTGTCCCTTGTTTTATCATACCGCCAGCTGGCCTCGAGCGCATTCGCGCACACGCGCTCTCACTGGTAGTGCGTCGACAAATGCATGTTGATGAATAATACCAAGCGCGCCTTTTAGTATGGATTTCAAGTATGAGATAGTTGTATCTAAACTGCCGTCATGCGCCGCGCCCACCACGCCGTCACCACGCGCGTCACAGCGCTCGGTTGTATTTATTTTTTCGCTCCGCCCGGGACAGGACATCCTGTCAACAATAATCATATATATAATTACATGAGCTAGCAGCAGAAGGCGATATCAGGGAATCACCCAAAAAAAGGGACAATCAGAAAGGTCCTCTACATCGACTGCAACAATAATAATATGAAACCCTTGCAGCGTCTTTGCAACGGCCATTTAGGCAGGGATCCAGTTATTAGGGAATAAAGCCGTGATGGTCCGGCGCGACGCTCCATTAATGTCACGGAACACCCTCTTCTGGTGCTGCTTCCACCTCGCAACTGCTGTAGTGGATGTTTCCTATTGCCTATTCGGGTGGTTTCCTGATCGCTATTTGCAGCTAGCTCATGTAACTATATAATTTAAAAGTCATTAATGTCACGGAATAAATTGCCTGGGCATTCTTTATAGGCTCAATATAGGCTCAATATGCTTTATGGGCTCATCATAGAGGCTAAACATAAAATTCCCGTCACGTGAAGACGTAAGCCCTAAAAGCTAAAACACTGATGCCATCGCGCCCTAGCAGTGCATGTAAGGATTAGGTACAGGTAGCGACTGCGGGGTAGCTGCTCGAGCAACAGCAGCAGCAGGAGCAGTGGGCTTTCATCTCGCGATCAGGACTGCGCACATAATCACCGTGTCGCTGATTCGCTGCCGTCTTCAACCTGTGACTTGCTGCACGCGCGGCACTACGCATCCCCACTATACTCTTCCGCCCCTGCAGCGGCCTCAGGTAGAGCCGACAGCTTCCCGGCAGGGCTCGACCGCACTCCTCGACGACATAGCACAGCGTTGTGGTCGTCGTCGGCGTGGTGGTGGTTGGGATGGCGGCCGCGGCGTACACCATGCTGAGCGTGGCGGAGGCCACCGAGGTGGCGTTGGCGCACGCGCCCGCGCTGCCCGCGGTGACGGCCACCCTGGCGGACTGCTTGGGCCGAGTTCTGGCGGAAGATGTGAAGGCGCCAGAGCCGCTGCCGCCGTTCCCGGCCTCAATGAAGGCTCGCGCCCTCAGTGATCCTCGCGCCACCGCGGCGCCACTGCCCCCCCCCCCCCCCCCCCCTTCTCCGTCTCGTGCCACCCAAAAACACCACCCTCACGACCTGCTGGCCGCTTGTGTCGTGTAGACGGCGGATCCTAACTGTGCATGTGTGCGCGCAGGACGGTTACGCGGTGGTTGCCGCTGACGGCCCGGGGGAGTACCCAGTGATTGCGGAGGTGAGCGACGGCATGGCCCCCTGTGCGCCGGAGGCTGTCTGACACCCGCTCGCCAGGCGCTGGCAGCGGAGATAAAGATAGATATATATATATATATATATATATATATATATATATATATATATATAGAGAGAGAGAGAGAGAGAGAGAGCGCGCGACACTGTGTGTGCTCTTGTGTTTGTTTGCGAGAGAGCGCGGGGTGGGGCGAGCCCGGGGGGGGGGGGGGGGGGGGGGGGGGCATGTGTGCGGCTGAAGGGCAGGAGACACCCAATTAGGGGGTGCCGATGGAGCCCTCTGATTCTTCAGGGAGGAAGGCTTTCGCTTGGGTGTGTCATAGGGGAGGGGGGTACTAAGGCAGGGGCGTCAGAGTCTCTGCGTGCTAGCTGCATCTGGGCCTGGGGGCGGGCTGCCAGTGCATTGGCAGTGGCTCTGTGAGAGAGGCTTGCTTCATGGGGTGGTGCCTCACGTGACATGACATGACCCCCCCCCCCCCCCCCCCCCCCCCCACCACCACCATACACACGCACCTGGCCTGATCTATTTGCCTGATCGCCACGCCGCAGGTCCGGACTGGCGCCAGTGCCGAGTCGGTTCAGGTCACGCCCGGTACCGTCACCTACATCACCACCGGCAGCCCGCTGCCCGCAGGTACCCCCCCCCCCCCCCCCCCCCCCCCCCCCCCCCCCCGCCGACACATTGCACTCGCACACTGTGCGACTTCAGCGTCGGCACATCACGAGCCCCCGCCTCCGTGAGGTTGCTGACGGAATTCGTCATTGGAGCTGAGCGACCTCACACCTCAACCCGTTAAACGCCGCGGCCGGTTGGTGCACGCAGGCGCGGACGCCGTGGTGATGGTGGAGATGAGCGAGAAGCTGCCGCCGGGCGCGGACGGCGTCCCCCGTGTGGCCATCAAGCAGGCCGTCAAGGCGGGGGACGACATCCGCCCCATCGGCTGCGACATCATGTGCGGCCTCCCTCCATTGCCCCACCCCTCCCTCGGCCTGCGGGTGCCGGCGCATTCAAAAAGCGCGCGGAAGGCCCAAAATCAAGGTGGCGGCAGCTGTTGTTGAAGAATGCCATGACATACAAGTAATTTTATGCTTGCCTTTATTCATAACACACCCAAGCTATGATAGCAGGGTGCGTGTGCTTTTTTGTCCCCTTGGTATTGTGAGTTGCCACTGTCACAGAGTGCGCATCCTACCCTGCCGCCCCTCTCTGCCGCGCCGCTATAAGCACCCCTGCTTGTCCTCCTGCCAACAGGGCGGACGACACCGTACTGGCCACCGGGGAGCTGCTGGGCGCCGCGGAGGTGGGGCTGCTTGCCACCGTGGGCGCCGCCTCCTTCAAGGTGGGCGCCGAGCCAAATGGGTTCTCGCGGGGACGGGCCAGCCAAGCACATGCCGTTCCCCCCTTATCTATGTCCATGCTACAGCCCTTGCCTATGCGTTGACTGGGATGCGTACTGCAATCCTGAGAAGCACGTCCTGTTTTCTTGGATACGCAGTATTAGTAATTAGCGCGCCGGTGGCAATTTATCCTAAACGGCGATGCCTGGCCGTGTTATTTCAATTCGCCGCCCTTCAAGCATTGCACTGAAACTGATTACTTGAGTACTGGTACTACTCGTTACTCGCTGGCCGCAGTGGTACGCGTACCGGCCGGTACCACATTGGCAGCACCCCGCCATATTGCCTGATCGCAGCACACGTCGTGATGACTGATCATAATAACACGTAATAATCAATAAAATTTTCTAATGTTATCGTTGTGCATCAGTGCGCATTCCTGTAGTGCTATCTATTTCGACACAATGTATGTAAACTTTTTCTGAAAAACTGGGCTACACAGCCCTCCAAAATGCTTTTATTGCATTCCAACATCAATCCGCAACACGGCTAAGATGTATGTCAGGTTTCTTTCAAGAAAAGGCAAATTATCAAGACATTTTCTATTTCTATTCTATTTGTAACTTTGCCGCAGTTCCATCCCAATAGGCTGGTGAGCCCCCCCCCCCCCCCCCCCCCCACCCCACCCCTTCCCCCACCTCCCCTTGGAAGAGGTGATAATTGCACAGTGTCCAAATCCACCGGAGAAAACATCTATTATCAGTTTATTACCCGCAGAGGCAAGTGAATCATATATATGCCTATGTATAATACGATTGCCAAAACAGTTTAACCCCACTTAACCACCACAGAGTTATCGGTGCCTGGCTGAACAATATACATTTACTAGTGTGGGGCCTGCAAGGGCACTTGAATGGTATGTCGGTATGCCAGACATGCGCTCTACCGGTGCGCATTCATGCTTCGATTGGTCTTGCCACCGGTGAGGATTAACACCCGAGACGCCGTTTCGGTACCGTCCTCGCCATAGTGTGTGCGGAACTGTATTGAGTGCGCTTCATGTCGCCACCGGCGGCGCTGTCCAGTCCGCTCACCCCCCCCCCCTCCTCGCCCGGACTGGATGCCACGACGCAGGTGTTCCCGCAGCCACATGTGGCGCTGATGTCGACGGGAGACGAGGTGGTGGAGCCCAGCAGCCAGGCGCTGGAGCACGGCCAGATCAGGGACTCCAACCGCGCAATGCTTGTGGCGGCATGCCAGGCACGACGCACCTACGGAGCCTGCCGGGACCGGAGCCACCCCCTACCCCCATGCACAACACACACACCAGGAGGCTCAGCAGGGGACAATACATGATATATGTGTATCATGATATATATGATATATATATTATATGTACATATATGTGCTTATATGTGGATGTACATTTATTCCATGATACATTATGCCACCGCTCTATGGCAATTGGCCATAATCTAATCAACACTTGGACAACGGAAGCCATGCTCTGGTGTTTGAGCGGCCGGAGCCACTGTTAGGTTTGATTGCTTGATGTGAAACGGTTAACTACAACACAAACCACACCAAGCCACACCATCAACAGGGATAAGGAAATAAAAGACATCAAGCAACAGCATACTACGATGTCCCCTACTGTGCAGAGGTACCGAGAGCATCATTCAACAGCAGTGTTTTGCTATCCGCGCTTGGCTTTAGGTTTCAAGCCTAAAATCCTACATGCATTTCCGGTACTGTGGTAGGTACTGATGTGGTTTTGACGGCCGCAGTCTCTTGAAAACCAGAATACCTTGGGGGGGCGTGTGGAATATGGCGCGTGGAGCTCCCTCTCAGCCCACATACACTATCCACAAATCAATCAGGCCCGCATTTTTTCTCCTGATGGCGCTGCTGTTGTTCACAGGACGGTGACACCCTAGCTTAGGGCACCCAAACCCTTTGCAGCACATGGCAAAGTTCCGGCGCATAGTGACCTAGCAGGCTGATAGGGCCCGTCGAGGGCATCGTTTGTATTGGCTGGGGGTATCCCATCCCTGTCATGCCCTGATATCATTAAGCACAATACCCTAGTATTCTCCATATAACCCTGTCTCGGAGATCGGACCGGCATGTTCCACTGTTGACACACCAAACCCTGCGCACAATCGGTGCGAAATTCAAACCCTAGTTGAATAGCCTCATCCCTCCCTCGCCCAGCTTCTTGCCCCCCCCCCCCCCCCCCCCCTTCCCCCGCGCCGTTTGCAAACGCTGGAGGGAGACGGAATACCAGAGGCACGACGAGAGACACAACCAACTGAGCGGCATGATGCCTCCCCCCCCCTACCCCTCCCCTCCAACACACACAAACACACGCGCGCACCTGCCCCTTTGTCTCGCTCAATCTGCAGGGGGCCGGCGCACGTGTGACTGATCTCGGAATCGCCCGCGACGCGGAGGGGCAGCTGGAGGGCCTCCTCGACAAGGCCATCCAGGAGGTCCCCCCCCCCCCCCCCCCACCCTCCACACACTCACCTCCACCCACTCACCTCCACCTCCCCCTTTCCTCCGCTCGTGTCTACAAGGTTTTTAAGTCTTGGTTGTATTTCCACGATTCATGTTTTTTTCTTGGTGGAGGGGTTGTTTGTGGGTGTGTTGCCGGTGGGGGAGGGGGGAGGGGGGGGGGGTTGGGGGCTTCCTCCGAGGATCCATCGCCGCCACCCCCCCCCCCCCCCCCCCCCCCCCCCTCCCTCATGTGGGCGGCGTGGGGGGAAGGGGGTTCGATGCCAATGTCTGTGGAACGGTGGATCTGCTCTGACGATGGCTGCGGCTGCGGCGACTGCAGGGTGTGAACATCCTGGTCACCAGCGGCGGCGTGTCGATGGGAGACAAGGATCTCATCAAGCCGCTCCTGGAGCGCCGTGGCACGGTGCATTACGGCCGCGTCAAGGTCCCCCCCCCCCCCCCCCCCCCTCAAGCAAAACACAGGATGCACAATCTCATCGAACGTGAAGGACGGTGAAAGCGTCCGCAGATTATTCCTGAAAGCCGCTACAGCTCCTCTGTTCGCGGCTCCTGATCCAATTGGGCCACGTGTTTTTTCAGCCGCCGTCCTCTCACGTTGGGCCAGGGCGTCCCTTGACCGCCCTCCTGCTCCGCGCTCCGCAGATGAAGCCCGGCAAGCCGCTCACCTTCGCGACCGTGGAGATCGGGGAGGGGGCGTCCGCTCGCCGGATGCTGGTGTTTGGTCTGCCGGGTGCGCAGTGCCCTTTGCCCCTTGTTGGGCGGGAGGGGGGGGGGGGGGGGGTTGCTGCTGCGCGGCGCTGATTGGGGGCGCTTGATGCCGCCCTTTCTGCCTGCGGGCGCAGCTAAAGAGCTCTTCCGCCATAAGGATTCGCGGTCCATTTGCTAGTGTACCAATTATTGTCTTTTGGTGCCGGTACGGGAGGTATTTCAACAGCACGCGTGGAGACGTTATTGGGCTACCTGCAGTAGCCGTAGAATGCGGTAGGCACGGTGCGCGATTCGGGGTGCTCATGCATGGCAACATGTTTTCAAATCATTGTTTTGGATCAGCTCTGTAGCGGGGTGTGTCCCGGCTCCCGCACGGGCCGCGAGCGTTGCTGTTGTCGCGATAGTCCTACAGCACGCCACAAAAAAAAAGGGATGAGCCGCCGCCGCTGCGCCGCCCCCCACCTCCCCCCCGCCCCCGCCCCCCGCCCCCCTCGCTGCAGGCAACCCTGTCAGCAGCCTGGTCACCTTCCACCTGGTCTGCGTGCCCACCATCCGGAAGATGTCGGGCTGGGCGGACCCCTCCCTGCGCCGCGTGAACGTCCGGCTTGGCCGCGCGCTCAAGCTGGACCCGCAGCGCCCGGAGTACCACAGGTGCGGCGCCCAGGCTGGCGGCGACCTACGCAGGGGTGCCGGCGCGGTGATGACAAGAAGAACAGCAAAGGGGAACCCTCCCCCCAGGCTGCTAAAGGTCAAATACAGACAGAACGACAGTGGAACTACCACAAATGTTCCTATGTATACCGTACACAGGATATTTATACCGTATATGTTGTTATTATTATATTATTATGTGTTATATTGTATACAAAATATTAATGCACATTAATAATACATGATACACAGAATATAAAAATAAAATTTATATACAGATATAGCATATAGAAGGATATAGTATAAATATCTACTCTGTGTGTGTGTGTGTGTGTGTGTGTGTGCGTGTGTGTGTGTGTGTGTGTGTGTGTGTTCGTGTGCACATACATCGCATGCGCCTCGGCTTTAAGGCTTCTAGTTATGGCTCGTGTCGGCGGTCTGGCACCCGGAATGCCCTGTGTGCCGCGGTGTGCGGCGATCGTGCTGACGGGGACTGACTGCGTACGAGCGCCCGCATCGACTGCCTTTGCTATGGGACTGCCTTCGCATGCCACGGGCGCAGTGTACGAGACCAAGGGGGGGTCTACACTTTGTTTCATGGTGGATACCCCGTAGTAAATGCGCACGAGTCCCGTAATTGACTGATCGCAGTATTGCTGATGCGGCATTGGTATGTACAGTGCCATCTGAAGATGGCTTCGGATTTATTTGGGAATACTGTACGATTACAAGGATGCGGCTGCACATCTTTGCGCTTCGAGGTGACGTCGATGTTACGGCCGTGAGACTTTCTGATATTGGGTGACAGGTGACCGATCCGTTTGAAGGCGAAACACAGAGCCGGTGACATTTGCTTAGACGTTAGCAACATTGCAATATTTGTGCCGCCATACCATAAGTCCATAACACCACGACTGTGATCCCATGGCGCGTTGGTGTCTTGGCGGTGTATCCTGATGAATTCTGACTGGGTTTTCTAGTGTTCCCTTCCCAGAGCCGGGGGGTGGGGGGGAGGAAGTGCCGGGGGGGGGGGGGGGGGGGGGGGGGAGGGCGCAGTGGCGATTACTATGCGCGAACACGAAGGGCGTTTACGGGGCGTCACAGAGCTGAGTGTCGATACGCGTGGAAGGTGGTAGTGCATTGGCCCCTCACCTGCGCGGAGCCGCTGACCGCTCGGCACACCTCGTGCCGCAGGGCGACCGTGAAATGGGTGCCCTTCCCCGACGGCACGTACGGCGGCGAGCTGGTGGCCGAGTCCACAGGTGCGGGGCGTTGTGCCCCCCCTTCCCCCAACCCAACCCAACCCCCAAGCGCCGTATCGCGCCCCCGCCGGGGATTGGAGGGCGGGTGCGGACTCCTGGCCCAGGGCAGCTGTCCGCGAGTACTCTGAGGTGACGTTGTTAAGCAGCGTGATGAACTTTGGTCGATGGCCGTCCTAATCCACGTATGCTGAGGGGGTCACATGATTATCCCATATTGTCATGCACGCCATCATGTGAGTCGGGGTCACATCCGTTCCAAAACGGCAGGCAGCAGGCAATGACGGGCCGGGTGTGTTCCGTAGCTCAGATCACTTGGGAAAGGACATCCTCGTAGTCGCTCAGTTTCGCGAGGGCTTTTGGGATGCTGGGAGTGCGCTTCCGACGTCTGCCCACCTTCGCCAGGTGCTCCTGCCGCTCCACGCCTGCCGAGATCTGTGATGTGTGGGACAGCTTGCTCTCGGAGTTCAAACAGTTTAGGGGGATGTGCAACTAGCCTACGTTAAGCCAGCTTCGGAACAAGAAAACAAAACAGCAACTTGAGCACGCGATTTCAAGTCAAGTCCGGCTCAGAAACGCTCCGTAAGCGACCACCGATAGGTGCTGTGACCGGGGGACCTGGGGAAGCATGTCAACCACGAGACAAATGGACTCAATTCGCCCTTTTAACGGCAACATTTGGGCTCGTCGCCATTGCGCAAAAGAAGTCGAGGAAGAGCTTGACTATCGTGACGGTTTAATGCGGACGTTTTCTTCAGTTGGCATAATGAAGTTGCGCCGCGTTATCCCAGCCCGGATGGGACTTGTGCTTAGTCCATGGACCCCCCCCCCCCCCCCCCCCCTAACGGGCTCTCCGCAGTTCCTTACGTGATCCCGCTCACCGCCTTTCCCCCCGCCTTCTGTGCCCCCCCCCCCCCCCCCCCCCACCGTCCCCTCTCACCCCCTTTCCCCCCCGGTGTGGGCCAGGTGGGCAGCTCAGCTCTCGGCTGCTCAGCGCGCGCTCCGCCAACGCGCTCCTCGAGCTCCCCGCCGCAGAGGGGGTCATCCCGCAGGCGCGCCCCGCCCCACTCCCATCCTCCCTGCACCTTGCGAACCTTGCCTGGCGGTGTAAGCCTATTGGCTGCCTCGCACCGTTGCCGTTATGAGGCGGACAGCCCAGCTTGGCGTTGCCACTTGATGTTGCCTCCCATGGGGGCCGACACGGCGGGTCAGCCCCGCTGCCTCATCCACATCGCATCTGCCCGGATACCGGATATCGAATTGGCACGTTTTCCGGGCAGTCTTCTGGCAAGTTTGTTTTCCAACATTCACTTGTACAGCCAACAAGAGGCGTTTTCGGGTGTCCACTCACTTGCTTCAAAGAACCCTTTCATATATTCGCTACCGTACAGTTAGAAACGGTCTGCAAGGCCCAAAAATAATGAGTTGTTTTGCGCCTTCGCGTCGGAATATTCGTGAGGTATTTGTACTGCGTTCTGATTAATATCTTTGTTTTGATAGTGTTTTTACTCTTCAAGGGGGGGTATCTATATGCAAGCCGTTTGTGTTTATACGGTACAACACTTGCATTGGGCTTGAATGCCACCTATAAAATGAGAGTGTTAACGGGATTTCTGCCGTGAGTTCGTCTGTATTTTATCACTGGCGGGTAGGGCTGATTCTTATTGACAGCGGCAGTATTACCGCGCCGGCACCCGCAGGCCGGAACATCATAAACAACACTGCCCACGTTTGGAGTTTCCCATGCTACTGTGCCCCACGGAATCGTTTTGTTGAAGCTCTTTTTAATCTATTTGCAGCCCTGGGCTGGGCAGTACGTCAAAAACATATCTTCCGGTGTTCTTACACCGCCTAATATTTAGTATTGAATTTGCCCGTGTCCTGATTGCGTGCGCTTTGTCCATGCAGGGCGCTGTCGTCTCTGCGCTGTTGATTGGGGACCTGTGCGCCATGCCGGTGGTTCCCGGTGGCGTGGGGATGACACCCCTGCCAGCAGAGGCCACGGTGAAGGCCCACGATCCCTGCAAGTGCTGAGGGACCGGCCACAGGCAGGCCACTTGCTGCAAATCACCCCTACGGAAGCGCTCGGCAGCGCGTCCCCAGGGGCCTCGGCGTGTCTCCCGGCCCATAATTGCGCTGCGATTCCGCTCAGGCTCGCCCTTAACCAGTCAAGCGCCGCCGGGCATCAAGCACCCGTCGCGGCTCGCAATGCTGGGCGTGCCGTGTGCCGTTACAACTGTTGACGTGTACCGCCGCGTGTAATATGGTTGTCATGTCTTCCTCGCTCAGCAGTACAACCGAATATCCATGGATGGGTGCCACACTGCTCCCCATTCAGCCAGCTCCGCTTCCACAACCTCTCACGCATCAAGGAAGGCCGGACGCCAATGTGTGATATTCCGTCCTGGCCGCCAATTAGTCTTGCAGAATGTGGCGGCAATTTGCTTGTTGACTATGACGAAGCGTCGCCTATCCAGGGCGCTGTCTGAAACTGGATCGCTGCCTAAACGGCCGCCGTAGAGAAGCTGCAACAGTTTCACCGCTGCCAGTCATGTCGCGGAGGCGAAAAAAGAGAGGACGGACGCACGTGCTTTGCACTGTATGCCCCCCCCCCCCCCCGCGCCTCCCCTCCACCTTCCCCCCCCCCGCCCCCCACGCGCCTTCCCACCGGAGCGATTACGGGCACACGCGCGAGGCCCGATGTGGGCCCAATGTACTATGGGCATGGCACAACAGGTCTACTCATTACATGAGCTAGCTGCAGAAGGTGATATCAGAAAATCGCCAGAAAAGGACAATCGGAAAGGTCCTCTACAACAACTGCGAGGTGGAAGCAGTAGCATGAAAAGATGCAGAATGGGCACGAGCCCATGCATCGGACTTGGCCATCTACACACCGGCAGAGAGAATGCCGCCCAGGGTACCATGCACGCAAGCAGAGACCCGCTCCCACAGCCCCCGCCGTGTGCGCGACAAATGACGGCGGAACTCAGCAGGTTGGCTAGCGACAAAGTTCCGAAATGCATGAACGGACAAACCACGAAGGAAGCATGAAGTCGGGGCGGAAGGACCGCCAGGAAAGTTGCGCACTGCCAGCAACACCGCGAAGATGTAGACCACGGTCAAAGCGGACTTCCCGAGACGGCCGCGGTCCTCAACCACAACAGGTCAACTGGTACAGCCTATTAGTCGCTACGGAACGCCGAGAGCCGGGCACGTCATTGCGACTACTGAGCGTAGTAGTAAAGTGGCGATTATACACGGTAGATACAGGGATTACACGCCCATTCCTCGGGAAAATCGCGATTACGTGCCATTACGATGGTGTAATTGCGAGACAGTCCGCGAGGCTAGTGATGCTCTACATGATAGTTGTGGATATATCTCGGTCAGTGTATTAACTTCCATAGTAATCCTTAGTACCTATGTCCCGGTTTTCAATAGTAGTAAAAGTAAAGTAAAGTTTGCCCCGGGGCATCGGCCGAAGCCGCCCCAGCACTTGACCTCGTGCCCCAATTGCAGCCGTAGGTCTGGCATAGCCCGGCAGACCATTGCCTCATTCGAACCCCGAGAAGGGCTAATGCATCAACCGGGTAAACCTGGGACACTCCGGGCCGATATTGCCGAAATACATCGGCCAGGAATCGAACCGGGGTCTCTCACATACGAGACAACCGCTCAACCGAGCGCATCGTCGGATTCGACTGGGACCCAGCCACCGAAACCATATATATCTCCCAGCACCAATCCCACAGCAGTCAAAAAATACAGATAATCAAATTCAAATATTGTAGTGATCTCAATCATGCCACCGTGCACGCTCTCATCCGTGAAAATTGCCAAGACATGGTGAGCGCCCTACGTCAACAAGGATGGCAGTGTCCCATTGAAATCATTCCCGTCACCCTGAGCCGCAGCGGCACCATGCACAAACTCACACTAGAAGCCATCCATAGCCTCACGGTCCTCCGCCCCAAGAAGTAACCCCCGGACAAACCCCTCCGCCTCCCAGCGCCTCTGCAATCCGCCTCTGTAGGAAACTCCAACGACACTCAATCGGATGGCTACATACTCTCCTCCGCATATCCCGACAGCCCCTCAAACCTCCCATGTCCAACCTCAGTACCTCCCACACACCCCGCACGCACACCCACCGTTAACATACACGCTTTCCGCGGACCACCGTACACGACACCCCCGCCACAGCAGGGGGGAACAATACCAAGCGGCATGGAAGGAGGGGCGCGGGCGATAAGGAGGAAGGCCGGAAGCTGCATCCGTAATCGCTAGGGTTCCCACAGCGGTTGGATAAAGCAAGTCCTAAAAGCAACTCGGCTTGGGTAGTGGAGAGCAGCAAGTCAGCACGTTGTAAATCAATTTCAATTTCAATTTCAATTTCAATTTCAATTTCAATTTCAATTTCAATTTCAATTTCAATTTCAATTTCAATTTCAATTTCAATTTCAATTTCAATTTCAATTTCAATTTCAATTTCAATTTCAATTTCAATTTCAATTTCAATTTCAATTTCAATTTCAATTTCAATTTCAATTTCAATTTCAATTTCAACCAAGCGGGCAAGGGATGTACCTTCTTAAAGGATTACCGGTATCGCAGGTACATCATCTACTCGTAGTCCGGACATACGGCCTAGGCGAGTAGCTGTGACCAACCAGCCTATCCGCGCGTTGGCCCATTTTTCAGGTCCTCATGCATTCAAGTCGCGACGTACCTCGGTACTGAATCACTACTGCGTCTTTGTTCTAGATACAAATAGAGACATTACCGGTACGAATATGCAGTGACGGCTAAGCTCTCACGGCCCGGCCGGTCTCGAGCCGCCGACTTACATACTCGTAGTCACTCGCTCTACCACTGAGCGCCCTAGTCAACATAAGTTCCCGGATCCGATGGTCGATGGAACAGTAGTATGTTCTAAACTAGTTTATGTGGTTTATGTGGTTTCTCTACCTGTACGAGATTGCCCTGGCACGGCGCCCGTAGCGCGCGTGTGCGCGCGCACGATTGCGGGGCCGGTCAGGGCCATTACCTGCCTTCACGGCGGACCGACCGGTCACTCTCCTTGGCCGTGGCACGCTCCATCGAGCGAACCACAGCAAAGTCGCGGCAATTTTGCCGCGCAGGGTGCCGGTCTCCCGCCATCGTACCATGTACGGTGAGCGAAGCCTTTCGGCCTCCCCCCTGGGAGAAACCCGTTAGGGTTTGTGTGGTTAATGGATGCGCGCCGCTTGCGAAGTGCTAACTACTACCCGCGAACGAGCTGCTGATTACTCGCTCAACGCGAAGAGAGGACGAAGCCGCAGCGCTTCCCCATTCAATGGAACAAGGTCCAAGCCCTTCGACCAGTGTCGACCAACAGTAACCCATTGCTGCCCCTTCCTGTGTGGGCATGGCCCGATCCGTACTGGGCCCTACACGGCGTAGGTGTCGCGATGCGCTCCGACTGGGGCGTATGCCGACGCACGCCCGCCGTCTAGTAAAGATTTGAGTATTAAGTGACAGTACACTGCTAGTGGCCAAGCCAGCGCCCATTGTCACATGGCTACTCCCACGCCGCGGCACTCCTACTGTGCCGCGCACCATGGATCCTGACGCCGACACGGAGAGGGCCAGCAGAGCGACAGGGCGCTCTGCTCGCCCCCCTCGCGACATCCATCGCGTCAATTCCTGTACTCCCGACTCCCTCTTTATGAGACATCGCGTCCGTCGTAATCTCGGCAACTGGCAAGCCGCTGGTGCGAATCGCAGTATTCTCAACTGGATCTCCAGAGGTGTACGCGTTCCTTTCTTGGACGGGCTTCCCCCACCTTCTTTTCATCTGGGGGTGTCAATGGGGTATGCTACTCCTGCCCAATTGGAGTTTATGGACGGTGAATTGGCTCGCTTCCTTGCCGTTGGGGCATGGGAGCGAGGCTACTGCGCAAAATGGGTGTCTCGGTTGTTCTTGGTTCCTAAGCGTGGAACAAACAATGGAGGCTCATCATTGACCTTCGCCCCCTGAACCGGTATTGCGAGACGCGCGATCTTTCGTTCGAGCCGCTTTCGCATTTGGGCAATCTGGCGCGCCCTTGGGCCTACATGTTGCATATGGACATGCATGATGGATTTTACGCGGTTGGAATCGCCCCTGAGGACATGGTCTTTTTCACTGTCGATTACCGCGGCACTATGTCCCGACTGGCTGGCCTTCCCATGGGCTGGTCTCTGTCCCCCTATTACTTCTGCCAATTCACCAACGTCCTCACCGGGGCATTGCGTCGTAGCCCTGCTGAAGCAGACGGCACACCTATTCCCCGGCGTCGATTTGGCCTACGCATGTTACCCTACATGGACAATTTCCTGTTTCTAGCTCGGACTCAGGCTGAGGCCATCTGGCAACGTGACTACATCGAACGCCACCTTTCGGGATTTGGTCTGCCGCGCAACCCCAACAAGGGCGTGTGGGAGCCCACCCAGAAGCTCGTGCACCTGGGGTTAGAAATTGACACGGTCGCCTACTCTTCGTGCACCTGCTGAGAAACTCGTTGGCATTGCTCGCGCGGCCAAACGCCTAATCCAACGAGCAAAACGCAATCGTCGGTGGCTGCCAACTCGCGAGTTGGCCGCTCTCGCGGGCAAATGCCAATTTCTCTACTTGGCCATCGCCCCTGCCCGTTTCTACCTCCGTGAGCTGCATGATGTGCTCAAGACGCGCGACTCGTGGTCCGGCCGCGTCAAGCTCACCCGCCAGCTCGAACGCGATCTGCAAGGGTGGGTGGGTGTGCCCACCCAACACAACGGCCGCCCCATTAACCGCCCTGTCAAAACCGGATACCTACACGTTGACAGTTCTTCGTACGGTTGGGTTGCCGTTCTGAAAGAGCACCATGAAGCTCGGGGGTTTTGGTTCGACGATGACCGCACTGCGCACATTTCTCTGAGAGAGCTCAAAGCCGTCCGCTTGGCTATTGAGTCCTTCCTCCCCATGCTCCGTAACCGTCACATCCGCTTGCACGACGAGGATAACCAAGCGATTGTTGGCGTCCTCACCCACCTCACTTCTCGCTCTCCGCGTCTCATGGCTGAATTACGCAAAACATGGCACCTCATGGACACGCACGGCATTACCCTTTCCGTGCGCTACATCCGTTCTGCGGCGAATATCTGGGCTGACCGCCTTAGTCGGGAGGTTGACTGCGACGACTGGCAGTTCAACATCGTCGATTCGCCTCGCTCACTGCTAAATGGGGCAACTGCACCATCAACCGCTTCGCGACGGCTGAAAACGCCCTGATACCCCGTGCTACAACGCCCGCTGGCGTGACCCGCAGTGCGAGGCCGTCGACGCCCTGCGCCTCTCCGATGCTGCGTGGCGTTGCGAACGTAACTGGTGTAACCCTCCATGCATGGAACCTCATCGGCGATCTTGTCTCCAAACCGGAGTCCAGCGGTGCCCCAGCCATCGCCATTTCTCCCAAATGGCCTGACAAAGCTTGGTACCAGCTCCTTTCGGAGATGTGCTCTGACCTACGCTTCTGGAAGCCGCGCCACGACCTCTTCATTCCTGGCCGTACTGGCGACCGCCTTCCCGTGGGTGCACCCCGCTGGTCTGTCGTCGCCTTCAACACTCCCACCTGTGACCCCCGCCCGTGGCCTGCTGCGCCCGGCATTTTCTAGTCGGCAAACCAGACGTTCCTTGCGAAATGTTCTAAAATAGTTTATGTGGTTTATCTACCTGTACGAGATAGCCCTGGCACGGCGCTCGCGTGTGCGCGCGCACGGTTGCGGGGGCCGGTCAGGGCCACTACCTGCCTTCACGGCGGACCGACCGGTCACGCTCCTTTGCTGTGGCGCGCTCCATCGAGCGCACCACAGCCCGTCCAACCCCCCCCCCCCCCCCTGGCGGTGGATTTGCATGCCTGCAAATTCCTGATTTTCACAACCTGTAACTAGCCCTGAAAAGTTTCGGCAGACCAGAAGTTCCTTGTGAAATCCCCGAGATGTCGGAGATATCCGCTTTATCTACATTAAAAAGAGCGACTGGAAAGAACACGGAGGGAGACGAAGCCGTGCCGCACTTCAGGAGTGAAATCACGGACCAAACCGCTGATGCGAAACGGCGCAAACATGCCATGGTTTTAGCTCCCTTACCCGGGCTTTTATGCGATCGGCTGACACATGTTTTAAAAGCGGCTTATTGCTGTGTTGATATTTTAGTTCTGCTGCTTTCAGCGGTGGATTAATGGATTTGTTACTGGCGGTCTTTTGTAATTCACACCAGTATTGGCGGTGTGCTGGGGCGACGACGGCGAGTACAGGTACCCGGCGGGGAGTGAGTGATTACATGAGCTAGACGCAACATTCAAGAAATCCACACAGAAATCCAGAAGGAAATCCAGAAGGAAATCCAGCTACGGGCCAACAGATGAGGCAGGAACCGCCATGGTAGCCTCCGACCAGGCATCGCCACCAGCCAGCCGCCGCTCCACGCAGTAGGTAGTCGCTACGCTCTCCCCAGGCCACACTCGCCGCGGCGGGGAGTACCGGGTACTGGGATAGCTCGTGCTGACAATCCTTTATATTAATACTGCTCATGAATTACCCGAGTAGCAATTATTCACACCAGTAACCCAGTAGTGTTTTAAGAGGTACGAGTACTGTGAGGTCTCAGATATGTAGTAAGACTCGCGCGCAGTGTGCCACCCTGGATCCTCCGTGTTTATTTCGAGGGAGCGCGGCTATCAAAAGCTACCAGTAATCTTTTTTTTTCGCCCCCGGGACAGGACTGGCAGTGAAACTCTTGCAGCGTCTCTACGACGGCCGTTAAGGCAGCAATCCAGTTACGGAAATCCAGCAATCCAGAAATCCTGATTACCTCCTTGCGGCAAATAAGCACGAAGTCCACGGATCGATTCCCGGTGTGGGTCAGCTCGCGGATGTCACGCATTACAGACGATATGATATGACTAACTAACAGTGTCATATCACGAATACCATATGACCAACTATTAATAACAGTCATATCAACCGTGGCCAACTAGCAGTCTGGTAGTGCCAACCGCTACACTTGCCTTTCAGGGATGGAACGTCAGGAAATTACTATTATTACATCGAGGCTTTAACAAATGCGCAATACAAACGGGACAAACAGCAACTATGAAAGGTTGCCAGCAAACGAGAGACATAAGCCTGACACCAGGAACGTCAAGACATATTCTCACGACAACAATATAAGGATTAAATCGTATTAAGGATATACGATACACTCTCGTAGTGTGTCATCCACGGATCCTCCGCGCTTTGACAGAGCGCGGCCAGATCAAGAGCTAATCCTCACCCCCTTGCAAGTACTCGTACCAGTAATTTCTAGTAGTCTCCGAGCGGCCCCAGCCGCGGCCGCGCGGCGGCAACCGCGGCCTAGCGCTCACCGGCCTCGATGCTCTCGCCCACCTGCATTCCAGGCTACACGACAGCGGGCCGGCGCGGCGGGGCGTAGCGCCGGCAGCGGCTTGGACAGTCGCCGACGCGCTTTCAGTCGCTGGCGTCGCCGCGGGCGCCGCGTGGGCGCAGAGGATTGACGCCGCAGCCAGGTCGCTCCAGCCCGCCCGCGTCAGGCACCACCCGGCCGACGTGTTAGCTTTCACCGAGGTCGCCGCCGCGTGGCTAGTCAAGGCGCGCGCCGTGCTGGCCGAGCGGCACCGCCGTCGGGGGGCGCGCCGCGCCGGTGGAGCTGGACAATCGTCAGTGATGCCGTCGCCCGCACTCCCGTCCGTCGCTGCGTTCCGGGGCGTCGCAGCGCCCCCGGTTGTTGCCCCCACGCCGCCAGAGGTGGGTGCACCGGCCGGCCACCCCGGTAGACAGGCCTCACGGGCTCGGTATCCGCCCCCCCTACTCGCCCATCTCCAGCCGGCGACGGGGTGGGGTGGGGTGCAGTGGATGGACCACCTCTCCGATGTGGACATGGTGCACATGCCGGCGGAGATGTCCATGGAGACGGCGGTGCCTATTGACTTTCAAGAAGCGTGGGCGGAGGCACAACGCTGCGTGAATGAGCGGGTGGTGGCGGCGATGGAGGCCGATGACCCCGTGGTGTTGGATAGGGCGTTGAAGTGGAAGTACCTGCTGCCGCAATTGTTGCTTAGGGCCCCGAGCCGAGGCGGACGGCGGCGGCTACAAGCCTTGGCGTGGCGCTTCCGCGCTTTCGCGGAGAGGCGCATGACCGAACTCGTGCACTCATGGGACGACGCGCGCACTGAGGCGTTCTACGCCGGACATGCCCGCCAGCGTCGGACGGACGCCGATCTCTTTGCGGCGCTGCTCGTGGGCACCGCGGACACCGTTGTGGCGTTGGTGGAGGACGGAGAGCTCTCCCGAGCGGCGGGCCGACTATCTTCCAAGGGTATGGGCGACTTGTCCGATCCTGCTATCCTCGCCTAGCTGCGCGACAAGCACCCGTCCCGTAGCCACCCGATCCCAGACGCCGCGTATGACATTCCGGTGGACGAGGCCGCCCTGACGGTGGACATGCGCGTGCCGTACCAGCAACTCAAGCAGCACGTGGCGGCGGGGCCCTCAGGCATTCGCAACGAGTATCTCCGCTACTTGGTGGGCGAATACGCCCCGGCGTCCGGGCCCGCGGCAGTCCGCGCCATGTCGGAGGTTGCCTCCATGTACCTCCAAGGTCGCCTGCCAGGGTGGTTCAACCGGTTGTTCGCCTCCGCTAGGCTCGTGGCACCTGTCAAGAAGCTAGGCGAGGGGAGGGCCCCGGACGTGCGGCATGTGGCAGTCGGGGAGGCGGAGCGGCGCGCAGCGGAGCGGGCAGTGGTGGACAACATGAAGGAGGCATACGTGTCGGTGCTCGCTCCATCTCAGCTCGGCGTTGGCATTCCCGCGGGCGACTCTGTGCTCATCCACGGCGTCCGGCTCATCGCCGAGAAGCTTGGCCCACGTGCCGTCATCGTCCACTCAGACCTTCGCAACGCTTACAACGAGGGATGGCGCCGCACCATCATCAAGCGCCACATCGATTGCTCGCCACTGCACCCTGTCATCCCTGCGCTCCTAGCCTCCCTCTCCACGGATTCGTATCTGGTCGTTGACGACCGGTCCGCCCCTCTGCGGTCGGAGGACGGCGTGCAACAGGGCGCACCTTTGGCCACGACTTCCTTTTGCGTCGCGATTCACCCCGAGGTGCAGCAGTGTGATACCACGTTGGAGGTCAATGACGGGGCGGCGCGCTTCAACGCCGACGATGGATTTTTGGTGGGCCTTCCGGAGCACGTTTGGCCGGCACTTCACGCCTTCCGCACGTCCATCAAGGCGTCCGTGGGGCTTGAGGTGCGCTTCGACAAGATGCAGACGTACAATGCTGACATGGAGGCCGCGCGGCGTGAGGCTCCGGCCGACATCGAGTGGCCCGAGCTAGATGGCCATCACAGCATCGCGGTTCTGAACGTGCCGCTCGGATCGCCAGAGTATGTGCATGCGTACATGCGCGGCAAGGCGGAGGAGCTACGAGAGGAGGTGGACGCTAGCCTGAGCAAGCTTCTGTCTGCCAAGCCTAGCCGTCGGTACACCCACGCCTTGCATCACCACGCATGGGCCCTGCTCAAGTATTGCATGCAACAAAAGGCGGGGTATTGGCTCCGCAATTGTCTTCCGTCCGAGGTGGAGGCCTTTGCGGAGGCGGTGGATGCCACCATCCTCGCGGCGCTCGAACGGGTGCTAGGGGTCTCTTTTGATCCCTCCACGTACGGCACCGACACCAATCCGGTGGTCACCGATTTCTTGGCGGAGCTTTTGCACGACCCCGACCCCATGGCAGGGGAGGTGGCTACCTTGAGCGAGGATGCAGTGGCCAGGGCGCGCAGCAGGCTTCACCTCCCCACTCGATTGAAGGGAGCTGGCATCCGCCGCATGGCTACCGTTCGTGATGCCGCCTTCATCGGCTGCATGAATGCCATCCTCCCAAGGTTCTTGACTAGGAACTCCGGCACCAACACCCCCACCCCTGGTTTCTTCGACCCACAGCTCGGGTCCGTACTTGGCCGAGGCAGCTTCAACGCAAATTCTTCCGCCCGCCAGTATGACCACTTCCTCAACGATGCTCATGGGTCGGACAGCTACGCCGCGGAGATGCGCGAGGCGTGGGGCCGCCTCCAAGCGGCTACCACTGGCCATCTCGGCGACGCAGATGCACGCCAGATGGAGCGGGAAGTGGAGGCTGCGTCGGGCTCGCAAAAGGAGCTGACGGCATTTCTAGACCATGCCAACAACTCTCGGCTTCGAAATGAGGTGTGCGCTCTCCCTGCCACATGTAGGGAACGGATCTTGTTCAACCAGCTCGACGCGGCGTCAGGCATGTGGACAGTGGCCATCCCCACCGCGCGGACAGCCATGACTCCGCATGAGCTGCGGGAGGTCGCTGCCGGGTACTTCTTTCTGCCTAGCCTGTGCTTGGCCCCGCCGGTGGTTGGGTGCCAGATCATTCTACCCTCGACGGAGCACAACCCCGTCATTGTTGATCTATACGGCGACGCGCTCATGAACCTCCCGGCGCCTGGAGACGCTCACTGGCGTGTACAGCACGACGCTATCGCAGATGCCTTCCGCGATCACTGTGTTCACGACCTAGGTATCGCGGTACGGCGGGAGGTGGATTACTTGTTCCAGCAGGCAATGCCTCTCGGCAACACCGTACCCAGGGATGAACTCAAGGACCTAGTGCCGGACGCAGAGCTCTCCCCTCCGGCGTTCAACGTCGTGATCGGGAGCTATGATCCCCGGAGCTTGAAGTCCACGCTGCTGGAGTTCAAGACTATGCGGTACGGGGTCAAGTACACTTCAGTGCCCCGGGCCACAGCTGTGGATCGGTTTGAGCGCTCCCTGTTGGGCGACATACAACGGGGGTTGGCTGCGCGCGATGCGGCGTGGCACAACACATATCCCGGACAGAAGGGTCCTCTTCGAGACATCCTGGATATGTCGGAGTACACGGGCATGGTCTTCGGCACAGTGGGTGAGGTGAGCAAGGGGGTGCACCGCACAGTGCGTACGTGGTATCGCATGCTTGGCTGCGGATCGGGGTGCCCTCTCATCGCGGGGCACTCGGTGCATCACCCGGGCTCACCAGGAGGCCTTGCTCGCAAGATTTCCTCGGGGTTCTGAGCTTGGTGGCCGCTCGAGAGCGCGCTCGCCGCCTCATCAGACGGCGCAGATTTGTCTGCCATCCCGTTGCTGAAGCTGCACAGCACGTCCGAGGATCACCCACACACACACGTGCTCGCGTGGCCCGGACTGAACCGTGTGCGCATCACTCATCCATCCCGCCTTATGCGGGATGCGGGCCGCTTTTAGGCGGGCCACTTTTATGCATCCCGCATAAGGCGGCTTGCTGTGTTGATTTTCTAATTCTGGGGAACTGCCCTTTTTGTAATTCACACCAGTAATTTCTTAGTTTTTGTAATTCACACCAGTAACCGGGACATAAAAGTTACTGCTTTTTTTGTGATTCACACCGGTAACCGGGACCTAAAAGCGGGCCGCTTCTACCCGTATATGCAGATTGCTGTGTTGATCTTTTTGTACTGCTTTTACCGGTGCGTTTGTTATAATACTGCCCTTTTATTAATTCACACCAGTACCCGTCGTCGCTACTTGAAGTAATCCTTAGCACTTTATTTAGTCGCGCTACTCGCCTCAGTTGCATGTGAGCGCGCGCAGCAACAGACCGTCGTCATCAGACGCTGATGCTGTACGACGGGCGAGTCCGCAGCGGACACTGGAACTGGTATCAGCAGTAATCCTTAGTCGCTATCTCCAGCACACCGGGTACAGGTACGAGGCCGCCTGCAAAGCATTGCCAGCCCCCGCACCGCCGCCCGTTATTCGCCACACCTACGTTGCCCGCTCACTTGCCCCAACACCAGCAGCACTGCGCCAGCAGCACTACCATAGCACGTGGCACCACCATAGCACGCACCCACCGTAGCACTCGCAGCTGCCATGGAGCTTGATAGTCAGGCGCCAGCTCCGGGGGGGGCGGCGACGTACCCGCACTCTGTGGCCGGGCAACAGGTCCAGGCTGCGCCGCCAAGGGAGCGGGCGCCGCATTCCGCGACGAGTGCCTGCCAGCTGCTCCCTGGCCGCGACGAGGCCAGCAGCGACTCGCGCTACGTCGTTAAGGCGCGCATGTCCTGGTTGAAGGCCGCCGAGGTCGCCACCCTACTCCGGCTGGGCTTCTCCGGCAGCCTTGTGCAGTCCGGCGCACCCGCGCAGCTGCCGACGGGCGGCTCGCTGTACCTGTACGACCGCAGGCGGGTGCGCCACTTCCGCGCGGACGGCCACAACTGGCGCAAGAAGCTCGACGGCAGCGCCGTCCGGGAGACGCACGAGAAGCTCAAGGTAGAAAACATCGACACACTCAACTGCTACTATGCGCGGGCGATGGAGCCGGCGGGCCTGCAGCGCCGCTGCTACTGGTTGCTGGAGGATGACAGCCTGGTGCTGGTGCACTACCTCACGGCGGGGGGGCGCGCGGGGACGTCCAGGGAGAGCAACGACCGGGGCGTGCCGGCGGACGGACGGTGGCAAGATGCGCTGCAGCTGCTCACCAGCGCGTCGGTATTGGGGACGGCTCAACAAGATAAGCAACGCCGGCGCAGCCACGACGAGGACTTCGGCGACTTCGACGATTTGCTGCAGGTGGAGCGGCGCGCCCAGTCCTACTCAATCTCGTCGACCCGGCCCTCGCTGGAGGCGCCCCCCCGCGGCCGCCACTCGAGCCTGGAGGAGGACCGGGACAGCTTCATTCTGCCGGGGGAGAACTGGCTGGGGAACCGCCAGACGGCACAGCGCTGGTCGCGCGCCGCGGCACTGCCGCGCAGTATGCAGATGCCACAACCTGCCCTGGAGGCGATGGATACGCAGCCGCTGCTTCCCTGGGAGTCTTATCCCACTGCCACACACCCAGTCCCGGCATTGAATCCGGCGCCTTGCCAGCTGGCTAGCCAACAACTATACGGGGGGCTCATGGACGCGGTCGCGATGGCGCCGCAGCAAGAATACGCACCCCCCAATGGCCGGCCATCCATGGAGGATACCACTATGGCGGAGCACCCGGAGCCTTTTCAGGTGGTAGATGTCAGCCGCAATGTGGTGGGCGCGCATGGAGGGGACAAAGTGCTGGTCGTGGGCACCATATACAGCAACTGCGATCTGCGCAATGGCGTGTACGTGGAGGTGGACGGCGTGCGGTGCTCCGCACGGCAGATCAATCCGGGCGTCATCAGTTTCATCACAGAGCCACACCATCCTGGCATCGCTCGCGTGATGATCAGCGACTCATTCGGACATGTTATGAGCTCAAGCGTGCGGCTGCAGTTTGTGTAGGCGGGCAGCAGGTTGCGATGATAGACCGCTCAAATACGCGTGTGCGCAGTTTTGACGTCGGTCCAATTGGCGTGGATTAGACTTTAGATTAGTACAAGTACCTGTCAGCCTTGAACGCATGACAACCTGTAACACCCGCTTACATCCTCTTCCGATGCAGCAAGCTGGATCTCCTTCTGCTCTGCTCCTTGCATGTGCTGTTTCTTCTGCGTCTGGGAATTTTGCCTGCCATTCGTCCATATCTGTAGACGGCTGCACAACGTCGCAACTTTGCACCGTGTCATCAGTAGCGATTTGGTGCGTTTTTATCTTATCTTCTTTAAGCATGGCCTTAAGGCACCCATAGCAATTGATTCTTGCTCGAAGAGAGCCAAGCGCCGCATTCATCAACACCAATCATGCTGGATTTATCTTTGTCTTATCTAGCATCTTTCCCACACATAGCATGCAATCACCATGGATGATTTATAATCCTGCCGTGCTACAATTAATTTACTGTAGTCGGAACTTGATCAGCAATACATATCAATCTATTGCAATGACGAAATGGACGAGTAGTATGTCTCAGAAATTGCGAAATGCCATCCCTTCAACCCTGAACCGCTCCACACACATGCATCTATATATGTTCTAATTCTGTGCTACTGTCGCAAAAGATGTCACCGATCGTCACTACGTACCTACTATAATTGACAAACTTTTATTCGCAAATGTTGTGAGCCGATGGCTTCATGTCGCCCGATATGGCGGTCCACAATACGGAGGACTTGATTTTAGAGCACAGGTGTTGATATCGCCGTGGTTGGAGTGGGGCTAATCGTGATAGCGTAGTGGGTGACTGTGTGGTACAGTTGTACGCAGTAAATGTTCAAGTGGCGTGTATCATAAGCAGCCCCTGCCGCGATCAGCCCTCCTTCTACGGTAATCTCAAAGAAAAAGAGTCACCGCCATGGACCTGTCCTGAAAACCAATAAGCCGCAAACTCGTTTGGAATGATTACACAAGACATCATCATCATGCCACAATGTTTGCTGAAGGATACAGTCTGCACCTAGGGACCATCGGTAAGTCGTCGCAACCGCTGCCGGATTCCTCGCGACATGTAATCCATACCGCCATGTGCCGCGATATATCTACGATTAAGTAGCGAGAACGAGTGTATGTATGAGTCGCGCCGGTGGAAGCGTAATGGCAACAATGAATTAGGAGTACAGCAGTCATATGTTTGGGGGAGCGAAAAAAAAAACGTACGTGATGAGGTAGCGACTACGACTGGTGCTTCAGACGCTACAATGAATAGTATAAATAATTTAAGCAGAATGCAATTATTACACAAACTACGGGGAGATGATGCTCACAGCAGCTAAAAATACGACAGTATTACCTCCAGTAATCAGGATTACCAGATTTACAGGTACCATCATTATTCGCGCACGCTGCGCTTGGGTGTAATTGGCGACTATCTCAAGCGTTATTTGCATGAATTATTAGCCACCGCGGATTATCTCCAGATATTGCACTGTTGGATTGATGCATTGCAATCATATCGCAATTATATAAACTTGTTTACGGTGTTTCCCACCAATGTTAGCTGTTCCAGTGCAACCCGTCTGGTATATATATCCCGGTGGTTTCAATCGGGTAAGTTACTAGTACCCCCGGGTTTCAGTAAGGGCTGCCCCGTCGCCCGTGAGCCATGCGTTCCCGACCGGGGAGCTACTTAGGACAACCACCACGGCTCGCCTACCATCTTAGTCCCAGCTCGTTGCCTTCGGCAATGGCTTCGCGTACTTGTGCGCGCGAGGGTCGCAGCGGCTGATAAAGTCTGCATTGAGGCTCCGTTTCTCAGCAGTGAGCCATCATGCGCCACGCACCGACATACATTACATCATCGGCAGCAATAGCTAACCCCTCGGCGGTAGTGCGGTTTCCCGACTCGTGCGCCGAAAGACGTTTTCCCTTGTTGCCATGGCTTTTCAGTTGGGACGTTTTCGGGTCACAATGCGCACAGTTTGTAATTGGAGCTAGGGAGTATCCGTTGGAGGGTTTAAACCACAACACCGGAAGCCGAGTCGCAGTGCGGGCTTTTGTGGGCTTCCGCGGTAGAGCAAATTCTCGCAATATTCAACTCTTGAGGTTAGGTGGGGCGGACTACGCGCTCAGTACCTCGGCCACTGCTCATCATGGCTGTTAACGACGACAACCACGCATGCCGCAACAGATCGGCGCGGACGGATGAGGACGCCCATGTCGTCGGCAGGACGGCCGTTTGCCATCATCCTGCAAGACACGTCAACTCGATCCGCGTGTCCTCGGAGAAGGGCGCCGTGGCATCAACAACGGTTGCTCGTTGTGATTTTCCCGAACTATTACCGGCGTACTTGGGCCGTTACGAGAATGGCGCCGCTCATGCGCATGTGTTTTGAGAGGGCTCGTTGCCCTCGCCCTCATTGTAACGCAACAACGTGTATTGTGTAGTTGCAGTGGGAATTGTCTATGCGGCTCGATAAATCGTATTTCCGAGGCTTTCAACTGCGACGTCGTCGTCACAAGGACTACAACGACACCATGGAGCTGCCCGCCGGGTCGGGGGGGGGGGGGGGGGGGGGGGGACAAGATTACCACAAGACGTGCTTGGCGTCTCGTGTTGCCGGTACTTACCTTTTCCTTCCTCCGGGCTTGGAACCTCGGCGGCCGTCGATGGTTGCAGCAGCGTCGGCCGCCTCCATCGTCATTACCATCGTCCCGACAACGCTGGCATCCTTGTACGGCCCGCGTAGGCTATGCCAGAGCCTCTACGCCGGCCAACCCGTTCCCGAGGTCACGACACCCCACCTTCGACATCATGAGCTGCCCGCCGGGGGGGGGGGGGGGGGGGGGGGGTAGCTCCGCCACCTAGCGCTACATACCTACTATGCGTTATTTCGTGGCGCCATCGTAGTAGGTCTCCGACTTTGAGGTGGTCGGCAGCCGTCGGTGGTGCAACATCGGCGGCCGCCTCGCTACACTCCGCGAAGCGAGACCTGCGACGACAACTTACCGAGTCGATGATTCTTCTGCCACGTCGCCGGCGGCCACCGACCCCGACACACATCAAAACCGGCATGGCACGACTTCACCGGGTCCCATGTGCCCGCGCCCCGATGCGTTTTGCGGTTCAAGCGCCGCCCCAACCTCGTGCGAGGCGGCGGGACAACCGCCGCTGGTGATGGCCGCTGCCGTACTCCGCAGTCGTCGCGCACGGCGTCACGTGTTTGCCCCTCATAAGAAACACCGCCGGTACAGATGCATGGTTACCGTTGCGTCGCTTGTGGAGTACCGTACCTACCCTACCAAGTACGCTCTCGGGTGCCGGCACGCGCCGCTCGTACTCGACTAACATGTGCCGCTCTGTTGCGCACTCGCCAAGCTGTCCACTCCTACTAGCATGCACTCCCGGTTCTTGCCGGGCGCCGCCACGGTGCGCAGCAAATTGTTGCACAACGCCGTTGGGAGACGGCGCCTCCCTAACTCCGCAGCTCGTCCGGCATTGTATCGCTCCGACGTTACCATCGTAGGCGCAACCGTCTCCCGACCAATTTTGCTCTACGCCTGCGCCTCGGTCGAGGTTGCACGCCCTCTCAGCGCGAGACCCCCTACATACCAAGACATCTTCCGCCTGCTTATTCGTTTGATCAGCACGCTTGCCGACTGCCCACGCTCGCATAAACAAACCGCGTGTAACCGGCAAAGCCATACCCGATTGCACATTTGAAATGATCTAACTGTGTTTAAGGGGTTTTCCACCATTTTGTTTCTGTCCTATAGTGTAACCCGTACCGTTAGCGGTTGCTTCGGTTTCAACATGTCAAGTTACCGATACCACCGGGTTTCATTACGGGATGCCCCATCGCCCGTGAGCTTTGCGTTCCCGGCCGGGGAGCTATTTAGGACAGCCACCATCAGGTCGCCTGCCATCTTCCAGCTCTCTGTCTTCTGCAGCGCCCTCCCGTTCATCGTTGCGTTGAAGTTCTTGCGTTGCAAGCTCCACCTCCCCCCCCCCCCCCCCCCCCCCCACCACCTTTCCGCTGAGTCTCCTATGCTATGAAATGGCGCTTCTTCATTGTAAGACAGCCTAGCACCCTTTTGGCAGAACATAGACGCGAATGCACGTTTGAAATCATATTATTTTAGCCGGACGTGGAAAACGCATTGCCGCCGCCATATATAGTATAATGCCGTTAGTGCCGCTACCGCCGGCGGATATCATAAGGAATACGTCCCGTACGGCCGTCCTAGTACCGGTGTGTTCAATTACAGTACTATCTGCCTGTGCCTGTTGGAGACACATATATCGTGCACATATCGTCGCTACGACCATGACAATGTTGATCGAAGTAGTGTTGCTGCGGGCTGCGCTGGAAATTTGCTTTTTTTCGTTTTTTTTTTTGGAAATTTGCTTTATTGACGCTGAGCATGAGGGAGCATCGCCTTTCCAAGGTTTTCCGTTACCATATCGCTGTATGCTCATAACGCCGTCGTGAAGACGCTGCAAGGGTTTCTCCAGGAGTAGAACTCCGCCCAGTGAAACTCCTGGTCCTCCTCCTTCCTACCCGTGGACATACAAGCACAACACCTGCCCCGGTTTTCCGGTGCTGTTATTGATTGTCGTCCTGTGATCCTGTCCGACGGGCGAAAGTAAACAAGTCACTCTACAGTTTTTCATGTATGCTTCTGTTTTACATCATTTTGAGCAAGCGTCGCTATATATGAAAAAAGGTTTTAGTACCCTAAACATGAAAACCCTAAACATGAAAAAAGGTACGAGTACCAGTAGCGCTACTGTCCTTTTTGTAATTCACAACCAGCAGCGCTACCAGTCGTACCAGCCTGCGCCGGCCTGCTGAGCAGACCGGTACGAGTATTGATACCGGCTGAGAGCATACGGGTGGCGACCCGGTACGGCGAGGTAGTCGCTAGATACCGGGTACAATGAAACATTGATACTTTCTACAGGCATGCAGGTTGCCATTAATGTTTTAATACTTAATAGCGGTAATTTATTTTAACATCACGCGCCGTTTGTACAATAATGACGACGATTTAGAAGACGAGATACCTGATGTCCCACAGTAGTAGTACCCGTGTGCCGGGATACGGTTGCTCGTGTCAAGTAAGGATTACCCAGTACTCAGTCGCTACAAAACGTCGTGTTTAATACCTCTGTTAGTACGAATGCGGCTGATTCATCAGGACACCGCCCTCGGCCTCGGGGGCTCGAGGCACGCGCAGGACGGTGAGTCAGCGTGTGCGCTGTCCTGATGGCACGCCAGATGAGGCTAATCCTCGATAATCCTGAAATATGCACGGGGAGGTAGCGCATATTTCAGTGCGAGTGCTGACACTGCTGACGGAGCTGGTAGCTCACGGTTAGGCGGAAGTTACGATCGTCAAACGAAAGGGGCATAGAATCGTACCGGACACCCCCGGATAGCCCGGCTGTAGGAAATGGGACGCGCGACCCCCCAGTTACGATCGTCAGCCGAAGCGGTCTCGCGCCCTATAACTTCGTCGAAGAATGGTCGGAGTCATGTCCTCCAGCCGTCAGCCGTTTCGTCGGAGATCTCCGACGAAAGCCATTCCCTCCGACGAAAGATATCAAGTGAGCCCGTCAGGCGCCATCGCAACCCCCCCCCCCCCCCCCCCCCCCCCCGCCGCCCCCCTCTCCCCCCCACCCCTCTCAGCTTCCGTACCACCGCCGCACGTCCCGAAGCGTGCCAACACGTCCGCTTTTCGCGGTGCAGGCGACGCACCGGCTTGCTCCTCCCCCCCCCCCCCCCCCCCCCCCCCCTCGGTCAAGGTCCTGACACGTCTGCTGACTGCGCACAGTTAGGTCAACGAGGCGTCACGCAGCTCCCAGTATGCCAGAACCACACACCACCGACCCCGCCACTGCTCCTTCCTCCTTCATTGCCCTGGTCGACAAGGCTTGTGCGCGGATGGTCGAGTCGCCCCCTGCAGTCGCTGCGCGCGATGCTGCCCGTGATGCTGCTGAAGATGCCTTCTGGGACGACGTGGGACATGGGCGAGACCGACGCCTACGTCGCCGTCACCGACGCCTCACCAACCCTTGTCTCCCCCGAAGCTGAAGCTGCGTGTGAAGACGGCATCGGTGATGGCCATACATGGCCCGAGTGCGGGGCAAGCCGATCCCTACAACTTGGACCGAGCCCGCCCGTGAGTGCTTTCTTCTATCCGGCCACCTGCCCTGCGGCAAGAACATTGGGGAGTTTTGCCTCGGTGGTACACCCCCACCGGCGCCGGTCCAGCCACAGGCCGCGCCGCTCAACGCGAGCTTGAGAACAACCGAAGAGGACTCGTCGTGAGGGGGAGGGGATTGAGGCCGCTCACAACCTCATGGCGCAGCATTTCGGGGAGCACAAGAAGGCATGTATCTCTAATGCCTCCGCACTTTCCAAGAACAACAAGATACGATTGCACAACTCTTGCTGAAGCTTGGCGATGAGCAGCAAAGGGACAAGGCTATATATGCAGATCCTCATGAAGAATTTGGAAGAAGAGGATGAGGCTCCTCCCGCCCCCCAAGCCAACCCGGCCTTGTGAATGACAGCTTTCTTGCTACCTTTGACTACAACCCTGCCACTGTAGGGCAGATGCTGCAAGACAAGGCTGCTGCCGGGCCGCCAACTTTGTTTTTGGAATATTCAGCATAGCGCCCCCCCTTCAAGTAGGAAATAATGTCACAACATGCACCACCCATTACATCATCCCTACCCTAAATATATGTAGACACTTTACACAAAGTAACATGCCATGGCCTTGGGCAGCCATTCACGGCCCGGTCACACACTAACATGCAGACGCATGCATGCTTCAGCTTGCACAACATCATCTTTCTGATCATGTAGCTGATATGCTTAGCTATGGCCTCCTGCGTATCAGTGTGGTCGTCATCCAGCTCGACCTCCTATGTTGATGCGGGATGTTGAGCTACTATACTCAGACATGTACCAACCTCCGGGTTGGCGTCCATCCGCATTCGCTCCTTGATCATTTCCACCGCTGCATATGCTGTCCCCCCAATGGCGTCCATCTCCAGTGTCCCCCAATCATCATAACGCTCCTGATAGTGTTGAGGCCATCGTACTGCGACAACATGTTATGCAGTGTTGAGCACGACCGGAACATGTCATCCAGTTGTTCTTTGGTTGACATTCGAATGGACATGTGAGCACATGCCCGAATTTAACAAAGCATATATACTTCATGCTGCGTATACTTCATCATACGGCGCACAACACAACGTGAGCGGCATATGTACATATATGTACACATGCTGCACATCACACACACACACACACACACACACACACACACATATAATAACAGAGCGCTGCAAGCCAGAGGCAGCGCCTGTCACTGTGCAGTCAGACGCTGAACATCGCACACATTCATATATTATCATTCGGCGCAGAGCCCAGCGAGAGCGGCATATGTATATATGCATACGGGCTGCCATCACCGACGCATGACACACACTCACACACACATACAAGTGTCATGTTACGGCGCTGCCAGCCGCGCGCGTGGCCCGTCATAATGTCACACCTTCAGAACACGCCACCTTTTCTTGATCCCAAACACACATTCCGAGTCCTTTCGCACACTTTCGCTACTGAGAGCGCCAACAACCGCCAGGGCAAGTGTGCCAGCCTCATCCGGTTTGTGTGCCGCCATTGTCTCTCTCTTCATCTGATGTGGTAGCCCCCGGGATTGATGGCATGTACACCCTTATGTTCCCGCAGGCTGCCATCATACCTATGCGTTTTGCCAGGTGGCCTCAGTGAAAAGTTTGTTCTCTCTCACCTGCAGTTGAAAACAACCTCAGCATTTTCTCGGCATGAGGGAACCAACATAGCAAGCAGGAAGAATCAATCTGCCAGCACGCACCTCACTTATGAACGGGTCATCTTTCACTATGGTTTTGTCATTACGACCCCCAGCAAAGGGGCCGTGGACAGAAAAGATCCACCTGCACAGCAGATACATAACATCACAGCATTTGAGGGAGATACAAGGACGGCTGAGGCGCTTGAACCATCAAGAGTTGCGATAGTGTGGGGCGGGAGGGGGGAGGGGGGGGGGGGGGGGGGGGCTCAATGCTGGTGACCCACATTCATATTCCAAGCTCGTGTAGGTTACCCCTCTGTGCCAACCATATTGGCGCGCCGGGGTGGGCGAACATGCCGAGGCGCCGATAAATGTGGGGGGGTTTAGGGTTATTTAGAACATGTCGTGCTATACGCCGCGGCGGGGCGTGGTTGGAGCAGAGCGGGATGAGTGGGCGGAGGCTCGCTGAGCCGTGTGGATCGAGGCACCAATGGAGGATACCCGCTGAGCCGACGGCCCCCACGTCCCGCCATCCCGCGCCCCGCGCGCCCGCCGTTCGAATTCGGCTAGCGCGCGCGCGCCGCCCGCCCCTATCGTTTAACGATCGTAACTTGGCGCGAATACCGGCGCAACTTCCTCCAACGAAACGGCCTGAATGGTCGGAGATCTTCTACAATCCTCCGATGGGAGCGCGCCCCGCGCCCCTTTCGTTTGCCGAACGTAACTTCTGCCTTATATCACTCATTCGTTGCTTTGCCGCTGCTTCGACCCCGGCACTATCAAGGTTATTTATTGTTGTGTTTTCCGAGATAGAAATGTCAAATGAGCCGACGCACGGTCGTCGCGCAGCATATAATTGCATTGCACCACCGTTGATGCGCAAGTATGCACTGAACGTATTATGATAACGATGTTACCACTAAGCGGCGCTTTGCGCCGGGGATTAGTGGAGGTGCCCTTACCTCTTGGGTTGAGCCTCGTGCGGGATGCGGGCCGCTTTGAGCCGCCGGCTTTTCTTGTTCGCCCCCGGGACAGGACTGGCAGTGAAACCCTTGCAGCGCCTCTACGACGGCCGTTTAGGCAGTAATCCAGTTACGGAAAGCCCTGGGTAGGCGACGCTCCGTTTCAGCCGGCATGTAGTGTTGATCTTTCAGATCTGCTTTTTAGCGGTAGATTTGTTAATAATTTTCTTAAGAGCAGTTTTAATTTTAAAAACAGATCAAATCTACGACTGCATCCCGCACGAGGCCGCGCCGGTCGGGCCGGTTGTCAGGTCTACGGGGCGGGCACGGCGCGAAACGCCAAGCCCGCCGTGTGTATCTGAACCGGACGCTGGACGCCGTCGTTCGACCGTCGCCCGTCCGTCGACGGATGCCGGGCCCCGGGTCGGCGGACGCGGGGCTGTATATGTGAGCGACATGCGGCGGCTACACCATATATACCGGTACTAATCCTTTCCCCTACGTCTTGGGTTGAGCGGAGGAAAAGGAGAGCCGCGTCCGAAATCGCCTGGAATATGAGAGAATTGATACCGGTCGCAATACGGTTTTATGACGGATTTTTAGGCGTCCTCCGTCCGTCCGTCCGTCCGTCCGTCCGTCCGTCCTCCGTCACACGCGCTTCGTGTATTAACCGTCATACGTTCGGTGTTTGCTCGTTTTATTTCTATGCGCTCTTACTACAATCCGTAAAATCCTGCGACTAAGACGAAGTTAAGTTGAATTACACCGGAAACATACTGCAAACATCACGAATGTCCGTCCGTCCGTTCTCCGTCATACGCGCTTCGTGTATGGACCGTCATACATTCGGTTTTCGCCCGTTTGATTTCACGGTACTGGTACGAGTACGGTAAAATTCTGAATGGATGCGCGTGTATTCTAGCCCAGGCACGTCGTATATCCGTCTGATACGCCAAAATAACGCGGTACAGTAGCGCGTTTTTACTGCTGAATCAGCAAGCGAGACTTGCCATCATCTTTACTTATACAACGACTATACGGTAGTCCAAGTATATGCTGTAAAATGATGCTGTAAAAAGGGGTCGCCGCGGTGCGGGGGCAGTCCGCCGACCCGGGGCCCGGCGTCCGTCGACGGACGGGCGACGGTCGAACGACGGCGTCCGGCGTCCGGCGCCGGTACAGGCGGCGGGCACGGCGATTCGCGCCGTGCCCGCCCCGTAGATCTGACGACCGGCCCGACCTGCGCGGCCTCGTGCGGGATGCGGGCCGCCTGTGGGCGGCTTGTACTGTATTGCTGATCTTGTAGTGCTGCTTTTTCTTTTTTTTGGGTATATATGGGGTAAACGTAATACAACTTTTAGCGGTGGGTTGGGTGCGCTGGCCTTTTTGTAATGCACACCAGTAGTCAGCGGCCTGCTTTTTCGCGGCTTGCAGATTCAATATGTTTTACAAATTAATACTTCTCTGAAAAATATAAATTACTGACAATCTAATAACGCTAAAAGCAGTACGGAAATAATCCTCCTTATTACCCGGAAACAATAGTATTACAAGATCAACACTACAAGCCGGCTAAAAGCGGCCCGCATCCGGGCTAAACCCAAGAGGTAGGGGCACCTCCACAAATCCCCGGCGCGAAGCGCCGCTTAGTACACCATAATCACCGGTAATAAAAACGCGCTGCGGTACCGCGTTATTTTGACGTATCAGACGAATATCAAGCGTGCCTGGGCTAGAATACCCGCGCGTCCATTCAGAAACGAGCCGTCTTCGTACCTGTACCTTGAAACCAAACGATTTAATACCGAACACATAACGGTTTATAAACGAAAACGCATCATGCAAGGACGGAGGAGGACGGACCTTCGTGATTTTTGTAATATGTTTCCGGTATAATTAAACATAAATTTGTCTGAGTTGCAGGTTTTTACGGACTGTGGTACCAGCGCCTTGAAATATATTTACATGAGCTAGGAGCAGAAGGCGATATCGGAAATCACCAAAATAAAAGGCAATCAGAAAGGTCCTCTACAGCGACTGCGGGGTGGAAGCAATAACATGAGAAGACGCAGAGTGGGCACGAGCACACGCATCAGACTTGGCCATCTGCACACCGGCAGAGAGAATGCCGCCCAGGGTACCATGCACGCAAGCCGAGACCCGCTGCAACAGCCCCCGCCGTGTGCGCGACAGGTGACGGCGGAACTCAGCAGGTTGGCCGGCGACAAAGTTTCGAAGTGCCTGAACGGATTGACCACGAAGAAAGCAAGAGGTCGGGGCGGAAGGACCGCCAGGGAAGTTGCGCACAGCCAATAGCACCGCGAAGATGTAGACCACAGTCAAAGCGGACTTCCCGAGTCGGCCGCGGTCCTCAACCACAAAAGGGTAGTACCGGTGAGCACCCTGCACTGGGGCGGAGGACGCCCGGTCCGCTGCCAACTTAGCATGCTCCGCCTCGGTCGCCGCGATTCCCGGGATGCACCAGCGGGGGTCGTTGCTCCAAGTGGGAGTCGTGGAGGACACGCACGCGAAGTCGATCATGTAATCGCACGCTGCCCCTCCCCACCCCGCCAGCGTCAGGTCCGACGGCCGCGAGCGGTCCGCTGGGCGCAGCCCACTCGTCTCAAGGGTCAAGTCGCCGGCTCCCGAGCGGTCCCGGTCAAGCACCGCCCCCGCATCAATTGCCACAGATGCCCACAGATTCTTCAAAGCGGTATGCATGCGGTGCTTGTAGTTCGCTACGGGGCATATGGGTAGATGATCCACGATGAAATCCGTAGGGCTCCGGTTCGAGCCATCCGTAGAGCGAAGCCATAAGGGATCAATACCACACGTTGGGCCAGGGCAAGTGACAAGCGCGGAACCTCCGCGCGGGCAAAGGCACAGTACCCGCGCAGCGGCGGCCGCATAAGCAGCATGGGGAATCTTGCGGGCGGACTCGTGATCCGACTGGAAAAGCGATAGGGAGCCCGGCCCGCACGCGCTGTACAGGCGCAGGGTATCAAGTCGCGAGGCCGCTGCACCAGTACGTTGGAAGCTGAGATCGAGGGCCACGAAGTCACGCAAGCGAATCGCACGGCTGAGGTGGCGTTGGACAACCATGGTCGTGGGTTGATCATCGGAGGTCGCACCCGAACCCGTACCGGAGCGGAGCAGTAGAACCTAGCAGCGATTCTGGGAGGGAAACAGTGGCTGCTGACGGAGGGTGTGCCACTAATTCGCCCGGCGACGGTATCTTCAGAGCTACAAAAGCGCATGTAGTAACGGTATTGGCAGTACTCGTACCGCCGATAGGAAGCAATTGCTGGGCAGCAGAGGCGGCCTCACCAGTACCAACTCCAAGAGGAGTGGCCGTAAAAGGAGATGTGGTGACGCGCAATCCTCCGCTAGTGCTCGTACCCGTACGGGTCGTAGTACCAGCTGCTGGATCCGATGCAGCGGTGGTCGTAGCATTACTGACCGTAAGTAACTCGAAGATCTCGTGGGCGTGCCCATACGCCGCGCGTGCGCGCCGCACATCTTCTTGCGGTAACGTGGTTAGGGCCCGTACAGTCTCGTACACGCGGCGCGTCTCACGCGCCCATGGCAAAGCACTCGTAGCCACGGACGACACCTCGGCGCGGACCGCCTCGTATAAGGTTCCTTGAAATCAAACGAGCAAATATCGAACGTATATAGGTTCATCATCCACAGACGCAACACACGCGGAGGAAGAGGAGGAGGAGGAAGTGGACGTCTCTGACTTCGTAATGAAAACGCGGTGTTTCCGGTATCGCCTCGCTCACACTGCGGTAATTTTGGACCGCCTCCTCCGTTTTCTCCGCCCAACGGAGACGCTGCAAGGGTTTCACTGGTGCCAGTCCTGTCCCGGGGGCGGGAAAAAAAAGTAGGGGAATAAAATATAGTGCGCCTCGTCAAATCATCGATATAATAACAAATATATAAATCACTCGTCGCATCGCGAGGGGTGTCGTGGGGCCCGGTGATCATTGATTGCGGGTCCATTACATGGAGCCCGGTTAATCCTTGCTGATAGTCTAGCTAGCAATGTACCGTGCGTGCTGGTACGGCCCGCGCCATCATCATCACAACTATTGACTATACGAATTTGTACCGTAACCGTTGCGCACTGCCGTGGCAGATATGGAAACACATACAGTACTGGTATACTGTGCTACCGTTACAGCCCCCTTAGGACTTAGGCCAAATAGTCGTCTGGCCATGGATAGTCCTAAAGCGTCTGAGTCTGAGGGCCCAATAGATCGTTATTCCACACGGCTAAGAATAATGAGCGGAGATTTGGGAGAAGGGATTCTTACAGTCCCGGATTTCGGTAACCTGGGTGACTCAATAACGATAGATAGATCCAATGGGCTCTCAGACTCAGCTCCTGCTTTAGGACTGTCTATGGCTAGACGACTACTCGACCTAAGTCCTAAGGGGGGTGTAACAGCTACCCGCACAACGATGCGACATTGCTCCAATTGTGACCGAGTTTGCGAGTCAACGCGAAATATCAAAGCGCTCCGTGCGACGATGTAACAATGAGCTAAATACTGCGGGGTGATGACCCGACAAACTAGCAACAGTCCAGCGTGGAGTCATCGCCCAATGAAAATGCCGCTATGGTTGTACTCGTATTCACGATAAAACTTGATGCTGCTTTTCGGGTGATTTCATGATCGCCTTTTGCAGCTAGCTTATGTAATTATTACACCGTAATGAAATTTTAAACTAACAACATGCGTGATTGCACAGCGACAGCAGAGACTGCAAGGTTTGGTGGGAAACAAAGAAGTGATTACAATGTCAGTGATAGGATACAATAAATATTGTAGTTAGTGGCTTTTGCTGCATCTCATGCTCTCGGCACTCCAATTGCTGAGGGTTGTAGATTCTAAGGTTGCATGTATCACAGTACATGTAAGCTCATGAGAGTTTGCTTGCAACAAATAAGGCTATATATATAATGTGTCAATTCAGGTCCTGCCTTAAGGGGCACGCCGATAATTATTATGTATTGACCGTTGTGTCATTTTAGTACTTTATCACATAACATGACTCAGTTACTTCGACACCCCTCCTGACTGAGAACATGGATGAGAATACATGCATAAATAAATATAATAATCATTGCAAAGGATAAGAGCTTATTCACCATATTCATAATCCTAGTCAACGACAGTGCCTCAAAGTGAGGATTGTTGACCGATTTGATGCAGATATCCGCAAGCACAGGGCGGCTGGACTCGTAGTAGATCTTGATGATGCATTGATGCCATCCCTGTGGGCATCGCGCACTAAGTGCAGGCGAGTATCCATGTGTGTGGTGCGGCTGGATGTGTTGTCCGTTGTAGCAATAGCAATGCATGCATGGTTGCCTTTTGCAATGGGGGTTGGCAGTGTTAGCGGGAACTCTAACTCCCCCATCATTTGACGCAGGAAATTGGCCTCTTGAGTAGCCAAACTGAGCGCAAGGTAATCAGCCTCAGCTGTGGAGAGGGTCGCTAGGGGCTGCAGTTTGGAGGATGAATAACAAACAACTGCGCCGCACAGAAAGAAAACGAAACCGCTTATCGCTTTGCAACTACTTATTGGATAAGTGTTTGGGTAGTTGGCGTCACTGAACCCACAAAGATTGAGTGTGCTTCCGCCAAAGGCGAGAAGACCTTGACCATGTGTACGGCTGAGGTGCCGCGGGCAGGTTCTCGCGTTCTCTATAGACACACCGCTTCCCGCGGTAACCCGTACCGTAGTTCGGACTCCGAATACACCACGGACAATACAAAACGCGTCAGGAACAGCCGCCGCCGGCGGTGCCATGCCATCCCTGCCACATGGCCCACCCACACAACGAGCCGGCCACCAGGTCGGTCGTCGGTCAGTCCAAGAGACTGGCAAGAGGCCCATGGGGCGGGGGCGGGGGGCGGGCACTCGTAGTTACATGGTTTGACCGCGATGGTGTTGTCTGGGTACCGAATCGCCCGCGGACGCGGCACGAGGCAACAACCCGCCCGCCCGTCGCCCGCAACACGCGAATAACTAATGCACTAGCTATTGTTGTCGACGGCCTCGACCCGCCGCAGCAAGGACGAGGCCCCGAACGCGGCGCGCGCATGGGCGCTTCGTCAGCACTGCGCGTGGGCCACGGCGCTCCGCTGCCCGCCCGCACGCCGTGCGCGATGGCGCGGTCGCCTCGTTGGAGTGGCAGCTGGCGGCCGCCCAATGAACATCACAGAAGCAACAGCTCGTACCCCGGAGCGTTGAGGAGCATGTGGTCGAGCTGCAGGCTGAGGTGAAGCAGATCCGCAAGGGCAAGGCATTGCAGCGCGCTGAGCAGCTAGCCTGGCGGGCGGTACATGACAAGGACGAGCAGCTAGCCGGCATGCGCGTGTAGCTCGAGCGCACTCGTAAAGAAGCTACATTGGAGCACACGCACCTCCATCTAGCGCTCGTCAAGTGCAAGCACGAGGAGGTCAGTGAGGCGCTCGAGATTGCGGCGATGCACCGTCTTCCAGCAGGACAGTCCAGCGAGTGCGTTTTGAAGGTGCCCCGCACCTTTTTGCAGTGGTCCGCGAACAACGCCGCTAAGAAGATCGGAGAGTTCCCAAACGGGGCGGCATGTCGTGCCGAGGACGACGCGGGGGGAGCCAGGCTGAAACTGCACGTTGCAGCCAAGCTCACCGATCGCTACCAGCCCCCTGCCCCATCCGGAGCGCCGTGCTACGGCCCGTGTTGTCCCCACGCAGCGACGGCTGTGGTCGACGAGATTCAAGAGCACTTCTCGCCGCAGTTGGGCGGCTGCCTAAAGTCACGTTGCAAATGCAGTGACAAGGGATACCAGCGCATGATTCGGGGCATCGGGCAGTGGTTTGATCCGGTCAAAGACGTGCATGTGCCACGCAATTTGTCATTGTTCGACATCCCCTTCCCACAGCTGTCCTCGGACCGTGCGGTGAGGGAATGGAGGGGCTATGCAACGGAGGAACACCATGTGTTGGAGGGCAAAATCGTGACTGCAGCCGTCCCCATCGGGATGGCTGTGGCCAACCGCATCTGGGACCTCCGGTGGTCCGGCTACGCCCTAGACTACGAGCAGCCCCCCCCCCCCCCCCCCCCCCCCCTCCCCCCTTGTCCAGGGCATCGTGGACTACGTTGGCGCTTATAGGGGTGTCAAGCAGACCACCGGAGTGACCAAGGTGGTCCAGCATGACGGCCTATAGAACAACAGCTTGGTAGGGAACAGTAATGTCGTTATGTACGAGGGGGGTGACGCCTATGAGGTGTTGGCGGAGAAGGGCAAGCGATTCTTCGACGGACTCAATGACATTGCCACCAAGGGAGTGACGCTACCAAATGGCACTAAGGTGCCAGTGATGTATGCGAGGGTGGGGGACAACAAGTATCAGAATGCAAGCAGCGGGCAATGTGGTTGCTCTGCAGAGAAGGTATGCCCATGCACTTGACATTGCATTTACAAATGCAGCATATGCATAGATGTATATATTATGTATAATATTTTGTATAATATATCAAACGTATAATAAATATCACCAAAGCCGTATCTATCGCGCGTCTTCTGCAAGAGGCAAGTGGGATTCATCCACCAAGTGACATTTCTTGGACGACAGATCCGTACTAGCTACTGGTTTGTGCCTAGCGGTTTCCTAGAGCGATACATGGGATGTGCAATGCATCAATAATCCACAATCATAAACCTTTTGCTCTTTTGATCCCCTGCTTGCAAGCGCTACTGCGCGCATGCATGCACCGTATATAGCGCTGCGCCTCAATGATCCCATAGTATTATGCAAATCAACATACGGAGGTGTAGACAAGATCCAATTTTCTTTGCATTTGCATTTTGACATCCATGCAAGAAAGTACACGCAAGTGTGCTGATCGACACGCAATGTAATGAATTCCCTTCAACAATACCAAATATCACTCACTTGCAGTTGCCATGCAAATAACAAGGAGTCGTACGCATGGAATTGGCATTGGTTTACATGCATGCAGTCATGATTACATAATTCAGGGGAGAAGTATAATGTGTCAACAAGCATTCATTACACGAGATGGTGCATCTCGCTTGACCTTTTCATCACTACGCGCTGACGCTGGAATCTACATTCTCGGCTGGGTTGTTTGTGAATCTCCGCCAGGCAGCTCTTTTTCTTGTTCAGAAAAGGCAACAATTGGAAGGGGGGGAGTTGACTGTCAAGCACTTAGGAAATCTTCGCCGCATGCTTGCACCCTGGACGAGTCTCCTTCACTTCAACCGTTGGAGGCATTGGGCTGGCATGCGATGTGCAGGCGCCCAACGCCTTGGCGAGTTGTTGCCTGTCGCAGTGGGTCTTGCAAAGGCCGTGAGAGCAGCTTTTGGTGGCGGGTCTCGCCTGGCATGCATTACGCACATCACAAATACTGGCAACTACCAACAGATACCAACGCATCATTACGCAGCGTGCGGTGATGTATGGCTTATCTAGATAATGATACAATTCAATACTACAACCTAGTATCGATGATTGACTATGTGTTCATGAGAACCAATAGCACATCTCTTTTTCAGCCGCATAATATATAAAGCAAGCAGCAATGGTGCACGTGCGCACCCCATACATTCGCAACTTTCTAGCATCTGCCTCGTTGGCCATTCACATGCTCTATGCATAATGGACAACATCTGTTTTTTTTCCAAAACTCAAAGTCTTCCTTCAGCGCCTGCGCTTGCACCCAAGTTTCAATCAATTGTCAAATATTGAAGTGAACAACTCGTCAAGAAACTGCAGCAAAATGATACTGTCGGTCGACACATATGAGGCGCATTGCCAAGCATTCCATATTACACTTACACACCCAACTAACTAACCGCATCGGCTTTTCTTCCGCGAGAACCGGGATGCCAGCGGGTTCCAGTTCCAACGCCCCACACATGTGTCATGCTGGGCAGCGGTATCAAGCGCATCTTCCGTAGCATACTCTGCCATCGTGTCAGCTGGGATGCCAGCGCTTGCTCCAGAACTTTGTCCACGCCTCGCCTCGTTCCTCCGTGAGTGTGGCTTGTGCTTTGATCGTTCCAGCCTGGCGCTTGTTGTCCTCCTACTTTCGCAAGCACACAGTGTTACAAGCACCTATATTGTGTCAACAAATGATTGTACAACAAAACATCGATCGGGAGTATGCACGTCATGGCATTAGGGTTTGTAGGTATTAGTGTTTACCAGCGTTGAAGACCGTTCCCTGAGTGCACTCATTTTGCGGCTCAGTCTTGAGATGCTTTGCTTGTTCTTCACTGTGTCTGTCAAAGCTCGACCCCAGCTGCGTAATCGAAATCACAACAGCAAGGGATGGAGCGGGGTGATTACGAAAGCATGACGAAGCCTCATCAAAAACTGTGTGAAAAACTATGATGACTTTTTTGAGAGGACTCGCTGCATGCGTGCCGCGCCAGAGGTCTGCATAGCGAGAAGTATCGTATCATAATGATAGTGGGTGGGCGGCGACTACTTACGATGTGTATGCATCCCAAACTTTCTTGGGCATCAAGACATGATACCTAATGTTCTCTGCAAGAGTGACGGGCAGGGTAGCACAATCCGTCTGAATCAAGCAGACATGAGGGCGCACAGGGGAAAGACTGAATTCAGAAAGATTGACGACAGCCAATTACTCAATTGTTCTATTGCACAATGGCACCGCGTGACGCGATACGGGTGAGCGACTCAGAGGCGGGGCGAATTCTGGGAGTGGCTTCACGGAAGTACGCACCTGCCAGGGACCTGCCGGGTCGCCGTCGCACAACACATATGCAGTTCCTATTATGCAGGCCGAGAGGAAAGGCACGAGTATGTGGCGTTGCGGCATACACAACCGCGCGCATGCGGGGGGGGGAGGGGGTGCAATAGTCTTATCGCACATATGACGATATCTCAGAAAACACAGAAACCCATGCTGCTACTGATCGATAGTGCTGGAGGTCGAATAAGCAACGGCACAGCAGCGAATGAGTGATACAACCGCGATCTAACATGTTCGGTCAGCTGTGTCAACAGTCGCATGCACGACCTGTGCTCGCGTGTAGTGCTTGCGAGCAAAGGGACCGTGTGTCACGAACTGCCGTTGGCGATTGGGCCGTCGCGTGCCGGCGGTGTTGGGCAGGTCAATTCCCTCTGCCGTCCTATCCAACGCTCGCCACCCCTTGCGCGAATACGACGAGCAGTCGATCAGTTGCATGGCGAGCGTGGCCGTGCCTGCCGACCCGTAAGCATACAACACGCGTACCTCGTTGTTGTTTCGTTGCGACGACTGGCGGCAGCGCGTCCCGCCATCCGCGCGCTTCTGCATTTCTAGCTCCGTTGTTACTCTCGCTTGATGTTATTTGGTGAAGCTTTGTTACCGTAACGCGGCGTACATGTACACCGTACGCCGGATGTCCGCCCATGACATGAATCCGCGTTGCGCACTGCTAGCCGGTTACGCGCATTGCGTAAAGTGTGGATTCCGGGTCATGCAATACTTTGCAGCATTGACTGCTCTGATGCTCGCATGCTGGGTGCTATGCTCCTTGCTCCCGGCGGTGGATATAACCCCGAACCGGAGTCGCTTGCTTTTTTTTTTCGCCCCCATGACAGGACTGACAAAAGTGAAACCCTTGTAGCGTCTCTACGACGGCCGTTTAGGCAGCGATCCATCTACGGGAAGCCACGCTGGGTAGGTAGCCCTGGAGGCTTTGATATTTATAGTCAATAAGCAGATTGCCGAAGCATTCTGCAAGTCTAATTAGAGGGCAATGACGGGATTTCAAACACTGTAATGGATCACCGTCTAAAACACTGCCATCGAAATACCCAGCACTGACCACAAAAGGTCCGCCCTACCCATAATTTGGGCGTCGGCCCATTCGAGTAATGCGAGTCGGGGCAAGCCCCATCCCGCGGCGGAGCAAAGCATTTCGGGAGTGCGATGCATGTGCTACAAGAAAGGCAATGTGAGGGAGGGCCCGACGCCATAAATGGAAAAAATCCCATTCCGAGTAAAATCTTGGGCGCCGTGAAGGGAGGGGAGTACCCCGCCAAAAAATACGGCAGGTAAGTCGTCCTCGGGTGTTGACGCAATAATATGACTGCTAATAAACTTAACTCCGGAATTAACAACCCCAAAGCATGACGGTGATATACCCCCAATACCGCAGGCACTCCACCAACATATGTTCAATATAGTCTCAAATTCACTTCCGCGACATGCAAGGCAGTCTTCATGGAACCGCTCAGGCATGGCATGAATCCGGGCCAATCGGCGGGCAGTGGGAAATACTCGGGTGCGCAATTGAATCACAATGTGCAGCCCGGCCATACCCCCGGCGGAGACACCCGCAGTGTACTGTGGCAACGGGTTTGATTGTAAGATGCCTTGAGATATATACCCCAGGTTTTAGCACCGGCTAACACTGCCGGCGATTCGTAACGCGCCCACACCGATGCCTTTACTAGTTCAGCGGCATCGCGCCCGGCTAGTGATCTCCACTCAAGTCGAAGGTGCGTTCCCTCATCAGGTATGTAGCCCATCGGGCAGCTTGTTCGCGTAACGCGGTATCGTCAAAAACCGGCCATCATCCCACACTTACCCCAAATCCCAATTAAATGGTCCTTCGCCCATTGCGAGAAGTGGGCGAACATGGCACGCATGTTATCGAACGCGCCTGTGATACCAACAACGTCGTCCGTATGTAATTGACCCGGCACCCGTACTGGTTGCCTTATGGCTGCTAATGTGTCGGTGCACCATGGTACATCACACCCTAGATGTTCTACTCCATCGAATATATCGTTGATAAATAGGTTAAATACACCCCTCCACATAAAGTCCCATGCCCATTTCTCGCCGACTCATTTGAGCGTATTACAAATAGTAGGGCAGCAGCTGAATATAGGGTTTACGACCTGAAATCCTGGAATGTTGCACATTTATGCTTAGCCTTTTTCACAATAGGGTGTAAGCAAGCCCTTTGGCCCTAACAAGTGTCCTACACGAGTGGCACTTGCGCCACGCTGAGCGTTTCCAGTCGCCCGACAACAATGGGGGTTGGTGCCCCGCACTACGTCCCGCCACGCATGCATCGACCATTGCATGTTGGGATGGCCATGGGTGGGCGAGGAAACATGTCAGCAAAGAGGATAGGGTATTTTGGGTTGGGGTGGGGCCATAGTGGCGTGCGCCCGTGCACGACGTGGCGTGATACCATCGCCACTGCAGTGCTGCCTTGATGTATGTGGTGCAGCTCTCAAACTCGCGGTATGGCTCTGCGCCTAGCATTGCGAGGAAACGTCAGAAATTTTTTATATAAAACCACTAAATACTGGGCGAGCAGGGCTGCAATTTCCACAGTAGCAGCACGGTCGTCCGGGGTCATTTAGGCTTTTCGATTTTTTAAAAATAATATATATGTCGAAACCTGACGTTTCTTCCACTGTGTGGTCAACACTTGTAGTAGGCGTGAAACTTGAAGCGAAGTGGATCTCAAAACCTGATACATGGTGGCAAAACGATGTGTTGTGTGTACTCGTGCACGGACCACTCATACTTGCACGTGCCTCCCTTGAGCGATGCCCACGGCCGCCATGCCAGATCCCCCTTTCACAACATCGCTTCCATCAGCATCGACGCATTAAGGTGCACGCCATTGCCGTCTCAATGGGCTCACCATGGCGCGCTATAAGCATGCGGCCATGCACTACTATAGAAAAGCTTTGGCCTATAGCAAAGAGGCCGCAATAACCCTCTCCCGCCTGCGCGTGCAACGATCACAGCCGCATTTTGTCCATGCATGGTTTTACCCATCAACCATCGTCGTCGAAACGTAGGGCTTGGTCCATGCCGTGAATGACCTAATCTTATGACCTTGTATGGATAGTGATCATACCAATGGTGATGTGGTATGAGTACGGGGGCAGTGGTGTCCCATGCCTATTTATGCACACTATGAATGGTGCAATTTGTGGTTTTGAATAAGCGCTAGCGCCAGAAGCGCTATGGCATGATTTTGCCTAATAATAAATGAAAGTGTTGACGGCAACGGCTACATGGGGTGTATCGCTATCACGGCATTCCCCCCCAGCCGTACGACCCTGATTAACATGCATGCACGCGCACGGTCTCAGTGTAGCCGCGCATGGGCATGTGGATCAAATTCGCGAACCCTTACTTATGTGGAAAGGTGTAGGATAGGGGAAGCAGGCGGCGGCGGGCGGCGGCGCACGACTACTAGCGACTACGGCCACGCTCTAAAAGTAGCAGGGGCTTTTATTAGGCGGCTTGCTGTGTTGATCTTTAAGTACTGCTTTGTTACTGGCCTTTTTGTAATTCGCGCCAGTAACAGTACCAGAGGTCTGGCGCCTGGTCGGCACCCGCGCTCACGGCGGCGGTTGGGGGTTGACCAGCGTTGACCACGACTCACTGCGCTTGACAGCACACACTGTTTCCACCGCCAAGCACCCACGGGAGCAGCTCGTACTATACCTCATCGGCAGGCGCCCGAGGGGCCGAGGCCGTGCGTCCCAGAGGTAATCCAGTTATTTGTCACTCGCACCTGAGCTGCGCCGCAGCTACCCGGCTACACTATGCCTGGGAATTGTCGAGCGCTGCTCTGCAGAAACAGGGAGAGGCCATCCAGGCGGAGCGGGACTTGGTTTGGTTTGCACTGCGACGCCGCAGCGGCACGACTCCTCGGTCCGACGGCGTTGCTGTTGCTGCCTTATCCGCTACCCGTAAGCAACCTGCCGTATCTAGGGGTATCAGCAGCCATTGGTAGCTGCCAGTTTAGGGTTCTCTCCGGATCTTTCGGCGGTGTGACCTACTGGAATACCGCTGTATGTGTGTGAGTGTGTGTGTGGGGGGGTGGGGGGGGGGTGGGGGGGTTCTTGTGCGGGTTCGGAGTATTGCCCGCCCCGCCAACCTCCGACAACACACAGCCTGCCTGAAGCGTACCGGCACGGGAATCAGGGTTGGGGTTCTTCTGCGCGGGATACTGGGATAGCCGATGGCGAGCAAGCTGCCGTATATAGGGCTGGGCACGGGGTTGTGTCCGCACTGGTACCTCGCCGGCTCTCTGGTAGCCGCTTCATCTAAGCAGACGGCGCGTCGGACATGTGGACCCATGCCAGGCCTGCGAGCTCGCACGAGAGCTTTGGTGCACTGCGTAGGGCGCCGACAAGAGTTGCGCTCAAATGGCTTCCATGGTCGCAACGGAGACTCCACCAGCAAAGGTGCTCAAGGTGGCTTCCCCCATGGTTCGGGGCACCGGCTCCCCGGCCTCGCGCGCCTTCGGCCGGGAGCTGACCAACAGCCCGGCAGCCGGAGGCGGGTCGCCGCAGAGCAGCCGACAGGTGGCGAAGAAGGCGCCACGCACCGGCGATCGTCGGCGGAGCGGCGCTGCCGCCTTGCGAACACCCACCTCGGCCCTGAAGGTCCCCCCCTCTTCCTCCTGCTGTCGTGCCGAAGCTGCGACTCCCATACAAGTCCGTACCGTCCCCGCGAGGCTCTGTTCAATTGTCTAGTCTTTCAATGCGGCTTATTGGCCAGACGAGTGCCCGACCTTTCCCCTCTATCGCTATTTGACGTCGCCGTGGTATGGAGAAATAGTAGCAACTAAGTCTCTCCCGCGAGCGTCAAGTGGCCGTTGTGGTCCAAGGCAGCACCCTCATTCTGCTGAGACCGCTGCCATGCCAACCCTGTGGCCTCCGACAGACGCTCGATGAGGACGACAGCCTGGCTCGCACGCAGGAGCGGCTGCAGCGGACCCACGACTCGCTGCTGCAGAAGCTGTCGCAGCGGCGCAAGAAGGGTGGGGCCACCGGCCGCACCACCGCATCCTCGCGGCTCCCGGGTCTGTCACTCACCGCGCCCCTGCCGCCGCCCCGCGCTCCGCCCGCCGCAGACATCAAGGCGCGCGAGACGCTGGCGCACAAGCTCACGTACGTGACGGGGGAGCGGCAGCGGCTGACGCGCAAGCTGAACCGGTCGCAGCTGGAGCTCCAGACACGCACCACCGCTACCAACAGCGCCCTCTCGGCGATGCCGGGCGCACAGCTCGACCAGCTCGAGTCGAAGGATCTGCAGGTGCGAGGGGCAGGGGGGCGCTGTGTGTGGTCATCCCGGTGATGTCGGCACGCGGGCACGCGCTGACACTGTCCGGGGCGTTGCGGGCCGCAGATCGCTGCGCTCCAGGAGGAGCTCCAGAGGGCGAAGGAGCGGCTGGCGTTGTCCGAGGCGGGGCTGGCCAAGCTGGCGGCCGCGTCGGAGAGCTGCCCTGCTGAGGATGACGTTGGCCATGCGCGCCTGGCGGAGCTGCTGGAGGCCGAGATGAAGGCGGACAAGGCCAATGCCAAGGTGGGTGGGTGGGGGGGGGGGGGGGGGGCATCCGAAGCTTGCATTGCTGTACTCATTGGGTTCCCTATTATTCAGTGGCCGGGATTTTGACCCCCACCCCCCCCCCCCCCCCCCCCCGGCGCCTGGGTCAGGTGAATTAAAGTGTTGTAATACTGATTCTCGTGAATTAGTATCAAAAGATCATATGATTCCCGGCATACTCGCAGCTCTCATGATACTTTTGGGCGTCACGTAATACCACCCAGTTGAGGGGATTTCTCCTGAACTCAAGGCGAAATCCACGGCGCCAGTAAAGTCCAGTTCGCCATGTTAACGCTACGTGAGCTGCCTCACGCAGACGGCATGACCAGGACATCTACAACGTTGACATGATCTGCCTTTTGTCCATATAATTTTGGTGCCACTTAGGTCAGCTTCATCCCGCACGTCAGTGTCAAATCGAACTTAGCTAAAGTTACCTGGTTAACAGGAACTGAAGTGAACCTGACAGAATCAAGTTAATTCGGCTCAAATGGCTTCCTCCCGCCACAGCTTTGCGATCACGCAACTCGATTCCCCACATTTCCGGGGTCCGCATGTTCAAACGCGGCCATGTTGCTGGCTGGTACCTCCAGGTGCTGGGTACCGTCGCAGAGGAGCTGCTGGCGGCGAACGGCCTGTACCGCAGCCGCTGCGCCGAGGCGGAGGCCCACGTGCAGGCGCTGCAGGTGCTGAACCAGGGGAAGAGCGAGGTGGAGCGGCAGCAGGCGGAGCGGATCCAGAACCTGGAGGCAGAGCTGGACAATGTGCCCCTCCCCCCCCAGAAAGTTTGAGAAAGACATGCTATCGCCGCATCAACCGCAATCGGGCGCGCTTATTTATTCATATCGACATTCGGTACACGAAATGTGGTCAGAGTTGGGATTTCAGAGCGCCCTCCCTCGCACGGTCTCGGGGCACTTCATGCAGTGCCTGCAACATGCCGATCCGTGTCAGCGCATGAGCTCTGCGCTGGTCGCGCACACGCTATGCTGAAAAACGTCACCGTGACGGCCTCCAGCTGCGATGCGGATATCAGGTTTCAGCAAATACAAATTATCGCATAGCCAGCACGGATGATGGCTTTTGGTGGCAAAGTGTATAGGTTGCTGCTAGCCTGCATAGCTTAATTCTTTATTGTTCGGTATGAGGGTGAGTGCAAGCAGCCCCGGAGTGACGGCGCGACTGGTGCCGGGTGCGCCCTGCAGGCGGTGGTGGGAACGCACGATCGCTGCTCCCATAACTCCCCGACTGAGCTGAGCTGAGCTGAGCTGACCCGGGGGCGGACGCGGTGCCGCTGGCCGCGCGCACTGCAGGCCCGCAGCTACAGCTGGCAGCACGTGGAGCAGCTGCAGCAGCTGGAGATCGAGATGCGGAATGCGCACGAGCACCTCGGCCAGCAGTCCAAGGAGCTGACCACCAAGGCACAGGTCAGTGCGCATCGGGCTGGTGGTGATGCGTGTCTTTCTCAGAACCTCAGTGCTCCCCCTGCAGGCGCCGACATGCAGGCGCCACCTCTACTAAAAGAGCGACTACTTTTGCTCGTACAAACCGGTGCCGTCGAATGTTGTTCAAAAGTTTCGTGGTCATTTTGTCGAGATTTTTCCGTTGCAGTTGACACCAGAAAGGGCAGGGCGCGTTTTTGGTGATCGGGTTGATGTTACCGTGCTCTTTGACTTAATTCCAGACATCAAGAGTTGGACTCGCCTCGAAAACAAGCATATACTCCCCTACCCCAGCAGTTGATAATCCAGAATTCATACAAACCGCAGGCCAGTGCATGGGAAAACGGAAACGTCCGCGCGTTGAATTGGCACCGGTACGCGCAGGATGGTGGGGGGGGGGGGGGGGTGCACAATGTGCTGACAATCTCGGGCCTTTCCCTCCTCGTGCGCCCGCCGCAGCTGATTGAGCACCTGGAAGCCCGGCTGGAGGCTGCGGAGGAGTACCTCGAGGGCGCCCAAGCCGAGCTGGAGTCGCTCCGCCCGCCCAGCGGCACGCCCAGCACCGCCCCGGCCTCCACCTGACACAGCGCTCGACAAGCATCCAACACACTCAAGCACACCGCGAGGCAGCAATCACCCGCGCCAGAGGCAGCGTCGACCTGTGTGGTGTTTACATTTATCGCTGTAGGTCCGTGGCCGCCAATTGAGAAAATTGAATATCCATTTTTTTGACATGCTGTAGTATTGGCTTGATGCCGCCATGAGCAAAGCAATGCTCTGGCTCCATCAGCAAGGCTAGGAATACGGACTACATGCGCCTCAGCCAATCTGTAAGGCACTCAGGCAGTTGGCATTCGATGCTGTGTGTAAGGGCGAAACATAAAGTGCGTCTGGGGCTCTGGGCTGCCCCTGCCCCGAGGACCGCAGTAGGTTGATAATGTAAAGGTGCTAATGTGCACAATGGGGTCCTGGATGCTGATGGGGAAGTCATTTGTGGCTGGTGCGGCCCTCAAACCAGGACAGCATATACGGCGGTCTTCAAGCGGGCCGCACAGGCTTTTGGTAGACGTGATTCAGACAAGCGGCAACACCGGTATCGTAATGCACTCAACCACACGCCCTGGATTCATAGCGACTATTCTTTACGCTGTGAATCGTAAGAGAATAGATAATCTTTATGATTAGTCTAAGTCGTAAATTTAGACTAGTACATTTAGTCTACATTTAGTAGCCTAAATGTAGAGGCGAGTACTCGTAGTACCGAAGAACTGTAATAAAAAAAAGCACAGATATGCAGGGTGCTGTGCTGCACAAACCGTACCAAACCGCTGTGGAGTAAAGTCGTAGACTCTAGACGAGGCGACCACAAAACTGCTGCGGTAATGAAAGAATACCGCAAAAGGTCTGGGCTACTGCCGGCTGCATGTTGGGCTCCAAAACCATCCATTACTGTGTGCTGATTGTGCGTTACTAACATCTTGCCATGACCACAATCAAAGAATAATCAGACGATTAATAGTCGTTACAGGTCAAGCTATATGTATCGGGGCAAAGAGGAGGGGTCGGGTGGGCGGAGGGGTTCATGCAGTGGCGGCGACGATCTTGGCGAGGTCGTCCTCGTCCAGGAAGGACCCCTTGTGGAAGAGCTTGTGGTCAACGCCTGGCGTCTTGTGGTCTATCCACACCGGGTTGCCGTACGGCATCCAAACAAAGGGCTCCCAGTTGACAGGGCACAGCGGGAAGGTGCCCTGGTCCATCTGGAAGCGCATCGCCACAGACTGCATCGACACCTACACGAGCGCATCACCTCATGAGCACAGACACATGGCGGGCACCACACTCTGCGCTGCCGCGCACGCGAAAATCATGCCGCACGTGGGAAGTGCACATATACATAATACCAAAACACTTCTGAGATAAATATACATAAGCACAACTATATACATATCCCTGTAAATAGGCGAGTATTAAACCGAGGAAGATTCCTCGATAGCCGGCGGGCGCGTACCTCGTGCTTGTCCCCGATGGCCTTCAGCACCGCCAGCAGCCCCTGGAAGCGCTCCCACCCCCCGAACTTGTTGAGCAGGTCCAGGCACTCGGCCACGGAGTCCAGGTCGGGGTCGTCCACCAGGGTGTCGGGCGACTCCACGCCCAGGTACTTCTCGTTAATGAGGCCGCCGAGGGTGCCGTTGCGCGCGACCACCTTGATGCCATACTCGGCGCAGAGCGCGAGCACGGGCTCCGCGCTCCGGTCGCACATGTGATACTCAATCTGAGCCGAAAGAAGCAATGGGGTTGTGTCAAACTGGCCGCATGATCGCGGAAACGCGGCACCAGATAGCGCCAATAATAGCCAGCCGCGGGACCGATCGTTTGCTGCTGCCCGCCGTTTTCAACAGCGCCGGCTCAACAGCGCTCGCGTATATGGTCGCTATGTACCCATATATACCCGCATATATCCCAGCCAAAAAACATAAGACTACCTTACTGTACAAAGCTAAACGGTCCGATGATAACACCCCCCCCCCCCCCCCCCCTGCGAAGAGGAAAAATTAAATAAACACATAAATAACTTAGGATATGTCACGAATATTTCGACGCGAATGTGCAAAACAATGTTCGTTACTTTTTGGCCTCGCGGATCGCATTTAACTATACGGTGTCATACATACGCTAAATTCCAATGAGGTATGTGCATTAAATCACAAGTAGCGATCGGACTGCACTCCCACCGCGCAAGTCATCGACTGCGCAAAACAACGCAGAACGTCACCCTGAATGGGCTCTGACTGTCTGGTCTCATGAATATTTTCGTTGGATAATACCCCTACCCACAAACCATATTGTTAGCTGCTGGAAATACCATACGAGGAGGGTATTGCGTGTGGGGTATTGCGACTCGCAGGTATTCAAGCGGGATTACACCCCCAAAATGAGGCCATCTACTCAAATTAATGCCACATGCGCTGCCGTTCCAAGGTGAGTCGTGGGTGTTCACGCATCGGCAGCTAGTAGCGAGAGAAAGGATGGGAGATGCACGAGGATGACTGACGGGAGGCCTGGAGGGGGGAGGGGGGGTCGTCCAGCGCGCACCTGCACCATGGTCACGGGGATGCCCATCTGGATGGCGTCCAGGATGGCTCGGTACGGAAAGTTGAGCAGGCCGACCGCCTTGACCTTGGCGGGCGCGTTGATGGTCACCTCCTTGGTCTCCGGGTCCACGGTGGCGTCGTCCAGCGTGAGCGCCTTGAGCGCCTTGAGCGTCGGCATGATGTCGCGCTCCTGGAAGTCCCACCACATGATCTGCACGCAGTCCAGCTGCGGCGTCTCCATGCGCGCCAGGCTGCGGTCCACCGCCGCCGTCACCAGGGAGGGGTCGAACTGGTCGGTGAAGATGTTGGGCACGAGCTTTGTGAAGATTTGGATCTTGTCGGGGCCGCGCTCCAGCTCGTACCTGCGCGCCGCCACGGTGGGGCATCGGAGCCTTATAAATTGAGTCATGCAACCATGGGCATCTACGAGTGCCACAGCAACCGGACAATCCGCCTGAAATTGGAGCTGGTATGAACGCCGATTCTCCTGTATTCTCCCGCGCTGTACACTTCAACAGGCAGCAGCAGGCAGGTTGTGCTCTTGCAACCGTGCCGACCCCTCTGTGTGTGAGTGCGTGTGTGTGTTTGTGTGGGGGGGGGGGGGGGGGGGGGTGGATGTGTTTGCCAATACCAACACCCATTGGGAAGTGATACATGCATCGGATTGAAACCACTTGAATGATATGCATACACGTCTTGCCAACATAACCTGGAACATGAAATGGGGCTCGCGAGTGGAAAAACTTATGAATTATTTTGCAACAACAAATGGGAAGCTCCGTGTAGTGTCCGTGCTGCATTCCCATATATTTCATGGCAACTTGTAGGTTTTCGCTCTCTGCGGAGGGAGCGAGGGCAAAGCGGTCATATGCCGCCAACTCAAAGGCTGGTTACGGTGTAAGTGTGTGTGTGTGTGTGTTTGCGTGTACGGTTAGGCGGAGGCTGAAGGGCTTGGCTACGCAGAGCCATGTGGTGTGGTCCGACTTGACCTTTCCCTTCGCATCAGCCGAGGCATGATTGGGCCTCGCGGCTGAGGATGCTGGGCTGGTTTCCCAGCTGAGGAGATACGCATTTGGAGGAGGGGGGGGGGGGGGGGGGGGGGAGGCGCGCCTCCTCTTGAAGGTGGCCAGCATCTTCTCCACGCCCGCAAACATGTCCAGCGAGTTGGACTCCCCAAAGAGCTGGGCCAGCGGGCAGTGCGGGAAGGACGGCCCGCTGACGTCGAAGCTGGTCAGCCCGGCGTCGGCGAGCGCAAAGAGCGTGTTCATCCACGGCACCAGCGACAGCGTGTCGCCCACGTACGACCCTTTCACCTCGCCCAGCGCCGCCTCCGCCTCCGCAAACTGCTCCTGCACCTCCGCCAGCTGCGTGTTGAGCTCCTGTGCCACCGAGAGCCACGACGTCAGCACCGCGTCGAGGGGCTGTCTGAGGGCTGCGCTGGGGAGGGATGCCCCTAGATGTGCCAGGGCATTCGGGGAGCATGTGATGCTGCAGGATGAAGGGCAGTGGGGTTTGGGGGGGGGGGGGGGGGGGGGGCACCTCCTTGGCGTCCACCTCCTTGTCAGGTGTCGCCTCCAGCTTCGCCTCCAGCGCAGAGATATCCATTTTCAGCTTGTTCCATGTCTGCATCGCATTGGACCTGGCAATGCGGCGGGGGATGATCTGAAGGGAGGAAAAGAGGTGGGGGGGGGGGGGGGGGGGCATCGTCAGGCGGCCGCGTCCCCTGTGGGCAGTGCCGGGCAGCAGTAATCTCCAGGTTGATGGAGATCCTACGTTGTACTCCGGCGCGCCCGGCTCAAAGGAGGGCGGCGGCTCCTCGCCCTCGGCCGGCTCCGCCTCGGCTGGGATCCAGCTCTCCTTGAGCAGGTCCTGCGGGAGGGAGAATGGATGGGTTTCCAGAGTTTGGTGGTTAATGGGGAGGGAAGGGGGGGGGGGGGGTGGGGGGGTAGGGACGGGCCTTGAAGCGTGGGATGTCGCGATCGCGCGACACGCTGGCATGGGCCTCCTTCCGCATGCGTCCACGCCGCGATGCCATAGCATGTTCCTCTCCCCTTACCGATCCAATTCCCCTTACATCAAGTCTACATTGGTGAACTTTAATTCAATCACAGCAGACCCCTTCTCCTCCAGCACATGATGGCGAACTTTCCCAGTTCTAGACGTAGCGCGGCATTGGCGGGCCGAGCTTGCCGATGCGCCCTCCGACGCGCGACGACCAACCTCTCGCATCTCCACTCTGCCCCCCCCCCCCCCCCCCCCGCTTCTTTTTTGAGGATGCGTGTGTGTCTGCATATGCATCGATCCACGGGCGCTTCGAGCCCAAAGGGGCACTGTGCGATTCCGCATCGGAGGTGAGTACAATGGCGGCTCTTAGCGGAGAGTTCAGGGGCACCACAGGGCGCGAGGCGGGGGCTTTTGGGGGGGGGGGGGGGGGGGGGGGGGGGGGGCGGCGCGGGGGGCACCTCGGCGAGGCCCGCCGGCCACACGGAGCTGACGATGGGCGCGAGCGGTGTGTCCTTTGTGAGCTGCACCGCCGGGCGCGTGCTATTGTACAACTCCTTCAGCAGCGGATCCGGCGGCGGCTCCTGCACCGAGGCCGCTTTGCTGGCCTGGCTGGCCTCCGCCTCCAGCGGCGCCTCCGCGCCCTCGCCGCGTTCCTTCATCGGCTCCTCCTTCGTCATGCCGCCGCCCGGTTCGTCGCTGCCGCGGGACCCCCGAGTGAACACGCAACTACGCGGAGACTCTGGCTCGCGTGCCCTGGCCCCTATAGTGCTGCTCTTGTCTTGTTTGATTCGTGGTCGCAGTGGCGCGGGAGGTTGACGCCAGTGGGTGCAGGGGTCGGTCGGTGACTGACATGCGACATGCTGGCGGCGACATGGCAGGCGCGCCTGTGGGTGCCGGTATAATCTTTTTGGTTACAGGGAGAGCGTCAAGAGAATGCACGGAAAGTACTGGGGAAGGAAAAAAAAGCCTACATTCAAGCAGACCCTCTGGGTGCGCCGGTATCCGCCGGCTGCTCGCGGCCCGCCGCGCGCGGCTTATGGCGCGAACGCTGCTGATGCGCCGAGTACACGTACTAAGGATTACTACCTGCAGGTAGCAGTAGTCGTACGCTTTTAGGCGCGGCTTGCTATGTTGATTTTCTAATTCTGGGGAACTGCCTTTTTGTAATTCACACCAGTATTCGTACGGGTGCCCGTACCTGTACCTACGTCACGCATTAGGGTGACATCGTCGTCTTACAATCTATATATCTCGTATTTAGTCGCTAGGTATTTATAATAACTCTTAGTTTTATTATTTTTGGAACTCATGTCAAATAATGGGAGGTAGACAGCGAGGATTAGCCGAAAAGTGCTCAGGCTTACTTCCACGAAAACCGGGCGGGGTACTTGCGGCAGAGCCACAAGAGAGAGGGAGGGCGGGTTGTGCGGATAGGAGGCCAGCACAAAACTAAGAGAGTAGTCCAGTCTAGCGGACGATGGTTTTATGAGATTTGATGGGTACGGGGGAGCCCGCTGTTTTTCGCCGCGGGCGGCACACAAAGTGGCGTACATCGGCTTGTTAGTGTTGAAGCACCACAACTGCGCGTGGTCGATTACTACCGAGACCGCGGGCAGCTGGTGTCGAACCCCGCATACCCTAGGGTGCAGGGAGGGAAAAAGGAAAACCCAAGAGCACAGCTCTAAACATTTCAAAGGGAAGTAGGCAGGGAGGATTAGCTAGCCACCTTGGTCTTCATGACTGCGGAGTGAGGGGGCGGGGCGGCGCCCGGCGGAGCGGGGGCTTTGCCGAGCAAGAAGGTTGCGAAGGACCACATGGGGGGAGAGCCAGCGCAACAGAAGCGCGGCGGCGCGGGTAGGAAGCGTTCTCGGGTCGATGCAGTCGTTGATTACTGCAGAATTCCGGGCCCAGCCGCCCCATTGTCGGATTTTGTCCAGGGGCACGCTTGCTGCTGTATGTTGAAGCACTAAGACTGCCCGTGGTCGGTCACTGGCGTGGCGCCGAAATCGCGGGCATCTAGTGTCGACCCCCGCATACCCTAAATGCAAGGAGGGGGAAAGGATACCCCAAGAACATAGCTGTAAACAAAACAGCCCTGTTCGGAACCCGTGATGACGAAGTGACGTACCGCAGGCGCGTCGTGTCGTCATATATCCGTCAATCATTATGTACGACAGCACACGGTACCATTACGTATTATATATTATATCCCACATATATTACTATCAATAAGTATATAATGCTACATGGGTCGCGTAGTATCGATATTCTGATACTAGCAGGAGGAGGGGGAGCGTATCAACTTTTATTTTCCTAGGTACATTCCTAGGTACATTCCTTGTCCCCTCGGTTGAGCGGTCGTCTCCTATACGAGAGGTCCTGGGTTCGACTCTTGGTCGATGTATTTCGGCAATATATATCGGCCCGGCGTGTCCCGGGTTTACCTAGCTGATGCAATAGTCCTTCGGGGTTCGAATGAGGCAATGGTCTATCCATCTGATAGAGTATCAAAGGCTGTGCGCCAGACCTACGACTGCAGTTGGCGCAAGAGGTCAAGTCATGGGGCGGCTTCGGCCGATGATGTCCCGGGGCGAACTTTTTCTATTATTTTTCTGGGATGTAAGTGTATAAGGCAGGTCCAATTTGATTTTATGTTTTAGACCCCCCCTCGGTTTCCACCCCCTCTATTTTATTTTTGTTGATCTCACAGTACTCAGTAGAACATGCCCAAAGTTGCATAATAACTACCATTGGCATGACCTTTTTAATGGTTTTAATGCATGGTTGTGACTGTGCAGAAGGGGTGTTCCCTGCTATATGCAAGCATAAAACGGAGAGGGTGTGGGGCACTTTTTGGAACCATCAACAAATTCCAGTCAACATCAAGGCAACCCAACCATATGGTGGCCCTATCCACCCCTCCATGTAGTGCTATGCGGCCGCTGATCTGTTGTAAGTCGCTGCTATTTGTTGCTATTGTTGCGGCTGCTCTGCCCTCGGCTCACCCATGCTACGCAATGTTGTCTGCATATCTACCTCATGCAGCTTCTCAACACAATTGGTCTTGGCGCCCCTCACGCGCACCTGGTACCCGGCAACACGCTCGCGGGTTTTGCACAGGGGCAAAACAATGTTGTAGGCAGTCTGTAACTCAGCATCAATGAGTAGGCCTCCATCTGAATCGCCTGCCCATCATCGCGATGCGTATGTAGTCAGTGGGCACAACATAGCAAGGCATACATTAAGATAAGGCAGGGCCAAGTAATGAGGCAAGAAAAGAATTGAAATTGAAATTGAAAGAAGGGGGTGCAGAGATGGCAGCAAGCCTCACCTGATGACCATGCACACTACACTGCACACAAGCAGATGCGGATAAACTCCCAAGTAGGATTCTTCTGCTTGTGTGCGTGCAGTACTCAATCTCCACTAGAGCAGCACAAGTCAGGCGGGAATCACACACAAAGGAAGCGTGATGAGGATGGTCCTCATCCAGAGGTTGCATGCCACTCAAGTGTCAGAGTTCTGACCGTCTGCAAGGCCATTGACAGCCAGCCACTACCTGCGCCACAGCAAGGTGACGTGATGGTTAATCAGTGGAATGTCAGCTGCAGATGATATATTGAATGTAGTATGCAGAGGGAGGCAGAGCAGCTCACCGCCAGTTGGTAGTCTCCTATGGTGTGAGAGGTGGCTCCTCGTCATCAGCTCGCGATGGAAGCACCATGTTGCAACATGCTTGGCAAGAGAAGATGCACATCGGCTTCTGGCAATCCGGCTCCGTGCAGCGCACAATTCCACGCCGCCGTCAAGAGCCTCCGATCTGGAATCCCGTCCGATTGCCAGCTACACAAGCACGGGACGACACGACAGTCGCAGTGTCTTGCCTAGCAGCCGGTTGTGTTGGCTGGTCAGTAGGCGGTGCCATGTGCGACTGCTGGCCCCGGCCACGGCCCCAGCCACCCCCGCTCGAAGTCGAGGATAAACTTGGCAAGAAGCCGGTCTTCCCATATCACAGTGATCTTCAGGCAGAAGTCGTCGTCGTCAGCCTTTATCTTGGCGAGGAGGGGTGAGATGGTGGGTTAGGGTGGGTTAGCGGGAGGTGTCTGTCCAGCCCGGCCAAACGCCGTCTAAGGATATGCCTGGCCTGGATATTAACGGCGGTGGTGCGGGACTGAGCCCCCGCCAGGCGCTCATGCACCGCTCCCAGCCGCCGAGTACTGCTTAAGTACGTGAACATAAAGTTGAGGCCACTTACAACGTGACGCCCCCCCTCCCCTTTGTTTCTCCGGAAATTAGAGTACTTAAACATTTAATCCGACCTGCCTAATCCAGTTCCCGAATTCGGCGGAATCTAGCGGTTTACAGCGGTGTCCATCATTTGTCGCTTTCTGGATGTGATATCAGGACATAAGTGTTAAAATTGTACATCTTGGACACTAGTTTGGACAATCTCAGCCCGCGCGTGCTGATTCGATGCGCTGACGCGGGGCGGACTCAGGCGAGCCCACATGCGGCAGCGCGCGGGATGGAGGCAGACCAGGCAGCGCGCAGCCCTCCAGTAGTTCACGTCCGTCCCGTCAAACCTCCCACACGACGGACAGGACATCTTTCGTGCATATAGGGCGGGAAATATCTTGGGGGAAATTGGCGCCAGGGAATTGCGAGTGCTTCGGGCAACGTGTCGAATCCCGCCCCAGGTGCGCCTTCAACCAGACGGATTCCAAGGTCCAGCAGCTGCCTGAACACTGACGGCCTTCTCCACGGGCCGCATGCTCGGAGGAGAACATTCTGCGGCTGTGGGAATCAAACAGTGGCAGCGGGCGGTGCAAGACACTTGGCGGCGGGAACGCGGCCGAGGGCCAGGGCACCCTACAGTGCCCCCCCCCCCCCCCCCCCCCCACCCCCCCTTCCTCCCAACCTATTCCCCCTCCACCCCCTGCACAACACGCCTCGCGGCGCCCCTGTACTCCTCTACCCGCACCTGCAGCGGCTCACTCAACTCGCAGCTGCCCCCCCCTCTGCACCCTTCCTTCGGTATTTGTGCCTCTCTATGCTGAGTGCGATGGGCTGGCTTCACCGCGGCAGAGCGCCTCCCTGCAATCCAGTTACAAGGTAGCGGATGAGCCCCGCAGCAGCAACGGCCCATCGCGAGCACAAGCAGCAGCCACAGCGGTATCAGCACCCCCAAGCGTCCACAGTAGCAGCGGCAAAAGCGGCACCTGCAACACTGGTGCGTGCCCATATAACTACACTACACTCCCGCTCCGCCGCAACTTACACTAGCATTGATTGCAACGTGTAATTCACTGGTGTTACAAGAACCCAAACACATGCACTGTGCTGACCGCAACACACATGCTGCCATCATGTTATTCATGCGACATGTCGCTGCTAGCAAGCTGCTACTCCACGCTGTGTGCACGTGTCTGCATGCCGGTCTGTTTGTGTTGTATGCATGCATGTATATTACACCTGCAAACACGTATGTATGAATTTACACCATGTATACCACCTGTACCTACAAAACTGTAAACCTGCTGCGCAGCTGTGCTAAATTTAGCTAAATGACGTGCACAATAGCACAATGGCGTTATTAGTCATACATTATGCCTTTTTTGCGCAGTATTCTTATGCTCATAATTATGCCATAATGAATATATTATGTTAGGCACTCAGGCAGAACATAGCTATGCGCTTACAGCACTGATAGCAATTTTATGTCATGTTGGTTATGTAACGTTTAAAAACTTTAGCTGGCTACTGTCACTCTGCTGGGGTCCTGGGATTGCAGCGCTCTACGATGTGCCCGCGGCTCTCCATCGCCACCTACAGAAGCATGCAATTAAGCATTGATTCAATACAATGCGAACACAATGCGACAATGTGCCATAGCCTGCGGGTACAACCTGAGAGGCAATGAATCCATTTGATTCTATATTGTGTACCAGAAATAATGCAGGGCAAAAACAATCAAAGGGTTGTGCCGTCTGCTGCTTGCCAGCACGATCTTAGCATGATTTCAGCAGCTCCACGCTGTTGCTTTCGTTTCGACTAAGGGGCTGTGTCGGATTTAAAGGTGGGATAATCCAGAGTGCCATATTCCCATCGACCACTTGGAAACACCGCGAAACTCCTGCGGCAGTCCCCTGTGTTGTTCGGCCTATACACATAGAAGGTGGGGACAAAGCACTGCACGCTGTAAGACAAAGCAAACGTTGGAACCGCAACGCGCTGCGGGCCAAACGAATACTAAGCGTTGTGAGATGCGGTGTGGAGAGGCCAGATCAAGGGTCGGGTGGGGATGGGATGATGTGTGCGTCGGGGTGATAGGTCTGGGGCGCACCTGGGTGGGAGCGCTATGGTGGAGGGATGTGAGTAGCTGCGCATGTTTGCGAGCAGCCCTTGACGACTGTCCACCCGCGGTCCAGCCGCGATTAGCAGTACTAGTAGTCGCTATATTAGCTGGCCAATCCCCTGGCTGAAATTAATTTTCTTACATCGGTGCTTCAACATGAAATCCTCTCTCTGAAATCTAGTTCTTGGCGTACAATCTGTCTCAGTACTTTTCGCAGACAGCATTTTCATATGAATGTTTTTTGGTGTTTGATGCGCCCCTCTCCCTCCTGATACTAGCGGCAAAAAGGCCATAAGTACGCGGTGAATATGGAAGGATTATCGCATGACAGTACCCGCGTGCGTACGGGTAGTAGTGTTTATCCCTAATCATCAGCAATTATAACATGTTTTTAATCAGCAGCAGCAGGTGCTGTACCGGTACTACACAAGGATTACTCCCCGTAGCGACTATTAATGATATCGCGGTCACATTTAATCAGCTCGTTGCGATGAAACTTTTGCAACACTACAACTGCTATTATCAATAACAGCATAATAATTGTCCATGGATAAGGACAGCATAACATAATTGGAAAATGCTAGAAGGGTGGCAAAACACGGCCAGGGCAAGCACCGCCATTTGAAGTTTCAGCCACCTACGCGCTAGTACTTTCTACAAGGGAGTAGCATCTGCTCGTTAGGATTGCAGGCCTTGCGACGCAATGATGGGGCAAATCCGCAAATGCAATCATCCACCTATATGCTCTCTCACTATATGCTCTCTCACTATATGCATCTAACTTCGGACCTTGCCAGGTGCCCATATATAAGGAGATGTAGGAGTGCAACATAACTATGTCGCGAACCAGAGAGAAACAGGCAGATATCTTACACGTGGAAGAGCTGTGGGCGGCGACTCAAATTCATTGGATGAATAATAAAGTACTGAAAGCTTGTCAATTTGGTTGTGCGGATATACATGCAAAATGTTTCTATCGTATATGTATGGTCTCAGAAATATAGGTATGACATACATCAGGTTCATCCAGCGCAGGAAGCAAACGAGGCGCGCATGAACGCGTATTGATATGATTTGGTGTGAAGAACGTAGTGCTCCTAGGGAGTGCTAACCGTCTATATCACATACACTGGTGGCCGGTAAATTTCAAATTGGGCTTGCACTTGCATCACTGTGTGTAAACGCAATTGGTAAGTACACACGGCCACCGAGAATTTGGGCACGTAATTAAATAATCACGCATCCTGAGAAGTGGTTCAAGCATGGATTAGTGAAACTGCCGCTACCAATCACAATCACATTCAGCACCACCTGCAATACATGCTCCACAAGGGTTCACCAAATGCACGCATGTGCCCATCACGTGGATTGCCAGTGAGCGCAATCCGCGGTGAACAGAGGTGCTAGCCACACGGTAAAAGACTGTTATACATCCCCTTGCTTGGTGTCAATTGCTTGCATACAGCAGGTGGCCACAGAACGAGTCACAACATTCGTTCAATTACAAAAACTAGTGTGAGATGTTCTGTACACATCTGAAAATCTCGCTCTGTGAAGGCTATACCTGCTGCAATGTGCCTCCCTGCAATTACATGAGTGTATCTACAGCGATCGAGTACGTGAGAGCTTCTCTGCACTGCGGCAGCGATGCTGGAATTATCATACAAAGCGCAAGACTATGCCCGAGCTGATTACCATACCAGTCGCGTCTCCAATCACAACATGTGCGATGCCTGCCACATGTGGCTGTGTCAAGAAGCTTATTACTCCTGATTGGATGACCTGAGCGGGGCATGCCACGCCATCGACCTCCACGCACACTCCGCCGCTCAGGTCGCAGCCGTTGCCCACAATCATGACCTTGTCTCCTCCATGAACAGGGACCACCTCGCGGCTGATATCCACGATGTTGTACAGCCCAGTTAGAGGGCTGTGCGCAGAATCTCTGGCTCCGTGGTGCTCGTCCATCGAAGGTCTGCCGCTGTGGGTGCTGTTCTCGCTCATCACCGACACGCTGTCCGTATCCATGTCGCTAGCAAACAGCTGATCGCGAGAGACCTCCGGCAAGGGTCGCTGTGCGATGCTCGAACCAGGGAAGTTATCCCACGGCAGCAAATTGTCCGACATCAGCGGGTCTACGGCATTCCATGGTAACTCCGAAGTGCGCGGCGCTGCAGAGTGACCAGTAACCGATCTGCTCGACCAGCGCCGCCCCACCGGGTGGTGCTCCACCCAACCTGCCCCCGGCAGTGCGAATGTGTCCCGAGCCTCGTCCAGGCTCGAGTGCCGTGACGAGCCTTGCAGGGAGTCCTGCTGGATCCCCGAATCTACCCGCAACGCGTCCATGGTAGCGCCGAAGCCCTCGAGTTCGATATGGGGGCGCTTCAGCTCCTGCCAGGCTTGCTGCCCGATAGGTTCGTCCGCGAGCAGACACATTTGTATCGTCTCTCTCCAGTCCTCGTCACGAACGCCATGGTCACTGACGTCCATCGAGTCTCGTTGATTGGTGTCCCTCAGGCCTCTGCCGCTGGTGCCTGTTAACAGGTAGTGCACAAGTACCAGGCTCTCGTCCTCCAGCAACCAGTAGCAGCGGCGCTGCAGGTCCGCCGGCTCCATCGCCCGCGCGTAGTAGCAGTTCAGCATGTCGACATTGTCCACCTTGAGCTTCTCGTGCGTCTCCCTCGCGGCACTGCCATCGGACTTCTTGCGCCAGTTGTGGCCGTCGGCACGGAAGGAGCGCACGCACTTGCGGTCATACAGATAGAGCGAGCCGCTGATGGGTTGCGCCGCCGGCGCCGCGGAAAGCGGGAGGCAGCCGGCGAAGCCGTGTCGCAGCAGCTGTGTGACCTCTGCAGCCTTGAGCCATGAGTTACGCGCCTTGCGCAGAATGCGGGCTTCGACACTGGACATGCTGATGTCGGGCTGCAGCGACCGTGCCATTGACTTCGTGACGGGGGCTGCAACCAGGGCAGCAGGTGACTGCTCGAAGATCGCCGCCGGTTGCGCGACGGCCTTCTTGGAACGGAATGCCGAAAACATAGTGCTGCTACTGATGATATATTAAATGCTGCTGCCCCCGGAGTGTTGGCGCTCGGCGGAGCTAAACCAGGGGCAGTCCAATTGAACAGCGGTATGGTGCAAGTAGCAGTAGAAGGGATGGCACAGAGGACGCAGTCCCACCGCTAGCGAGTTCGTATGCTGCCGGTGGGTCTGCGGCTAGCGATGTGGCCAGTGTTTGCTGCCGCTGCTGCTCCACTTGACTCTTGTGTGTACTGCTCCCGGGAGCGGGCCAGACTCGTGTGCAGGTATGAGATATCAGTAGCGACTCCCCATGCTCCGCATTTATACGGAAGGAAACGAGCAGTCGCTAGGCTGATATTATTCGTGGGCCGTGGCGAACGAACAGCTGTATTAATCTACTCCTTATGTATGGGTAGCCACTACGAGCGAGGAGGGTGGTACCCGCGTATAGTACGAGAAACTGTGCGTAACGTTGTATGGCGCAGCCGCCCGCCCGCTCGTGCCCGAGCGCCGAACGGCGCTCGCCCGCCATTTCTTACCGGCTCGTACGCGCGAAATTCCGTCACTGGCCAGCAATTAGTTTTGCAGAATCCTTCGGCAATTTGCTTTATGACCATAACGGAGCGTCGCCTACCAAGTTCTATCCGTAATTTGATGGCTGCCTAAAAGGCCGTCGCAGAGACGCTGCAAGGGTTTCACTGGTGCCAGTCCTTAACCCGGGGCAGGGAAAAATAATCTGGTACGCGCGGTACTGACATGACGAGTGGGGTTTTAGCGGCGGATTTTTTGCTGGCCTTTTGTAACTCACACCATTGTCGTACAGGTACCGTACACTCGTAGGCTCGTAGCCCAGCAGTAGCAAATTGCTGATGCTGGACTGCACGACTACGAAACGCGTAACGCGTTATCGGTACTGGTACGCGTATAGCGACCAGTGCCGAGGCGGCGCGATGGTCGCTATGTTGTAGATGTATGCAATAATCGATGTAAAAGAGCGTAAGTTACAATCGATAATAAAGTAGCGATGTATTGCGCGCAGTCTCATAGCGACCACATGGGGAAATTTGCAAAACAGGTTCTAAAAAGGAAGGTAGAGTTCGCCCCGGGACATCGGCCGAAGCCGCCCGAGCACTTCACCTCTTGCGCCAACTGCAGTCGTAGGTCTGGCGTAGCCCTTAGCCATTAGACCTTAGACCTTAGACCATTGCCTCATTCGACCCACGAAGGGCTAATGCATCAACCAGCAGGTAAGCCAGGGACACGCTTGGCCGATATTGCCGAAATACATAATCGACCAGGAATCGAACGTGGGCCTCTCGCAAAAGTGACGACCGCTCAATCACAGCAAACGAATTTGAAATTTTTTACCATGTGTAAAGTGCCCGACGAACCCCGGCAGCCAAGACCTTGGGTCCCAAGGGGCCCACATTGTTCCTATGGCATGCATGTTCATGGCCTCAAACTCAACCTCTAGCCCCCTTGGAAGGTCCCCGGGCCGGTGGGGTGGTGGGCTTTGGACAGGGCGGGCTGTTCAATGGGCCGATATGGTCATGTAACAATTGGCACGTTTGCTGCTTGGCAAATACAAACCTGTTGCTCAACCCGTTCACCCCGCCTTCGCCGCACAACACGAACTGCACCATTGCCGCCGCGACCATGTGCGTGGCGGCATGGTGTTCGAGAGGAACTGCGGGAAGAGGTCGTGCCCTCACACCAAGAAGGGGGCGGTCCTCGGCGCGGCGAGCAAGTCGGCAGCGAAGCCGCTGCCGGCTGTCGGCAAGAAGCCGCCGGTCAAGGCTTCAAACAAGTCTATTGTCACCCACATCCAAGAGCAGCTCGACGCAGCACGCATCATATTGGACGGCAGAAACGAGCGGCTCAAGGCGACGAGCCTAGAGCTGGAGCGACAAGTGCCGTGAAACGAGGAGCCAGCGGTCAACATGAGGCTGTATGCGGTGGCAGCGAAGCAGAGGCATACAAGATTGGAAGCAAAATTTTCAAAAATGCTGTGGGAGGAGGCGCAGAGCTACTCCGACGAGGATGGAGGCGACGACGACCCATGTACCCGACAGCGCAAGCGAGGACGGCCCATGAACGACACCAACAGCGCACATCGGAGGTTGTGAAAGGAATATGCAGCGGACATGGAGGAGTTCAAGGCTGAACGTTTTTTTGAGGGCGGGGTGCTAGGTGCGGGGGCCTGCGTGAATCGTCATGCAGACACCCCTACCACATATGCGACATCAAGAAGGCGAAGCTGTCATGGCTAACGGAGCAGTTTGCGCCGCGGACCCAACCAGCGAGACGGTTCTTGTCGGAGATGTACATGTGCAGCCTCATGTGGGGCGCGGAGTACGGTCTGATCGAGAAATATCAATGCCCGTGCTGCAAGGTGACCCCCCCTCCCCCGCCCCCTTCCACCATCTGCCTCGGAGCAATGTGCAATGTACTGAGATCTTATTCATAATAATTCCGCACGAATGGATTACACGGCACGAGCGGAACCTACCCAAGAACATGTATGAACCAGTACAAGATGTTCCTGGCTGTCCACAAAGGGCATCGCCCTGGCGAGGCAGCCCACCTGCCCATCGATTCTTGGAAGGCGGTCCCCGACTGCCTGCACGGTTTCATCAACAACCCCACCAGCTAAGTGTTTGCGAGCATCACGTGCGACTGCAATAGCAAGAAGCAGAGGGGGACATTTGCCAATGACTGAGCGACACCTACCCTGGGCGTCAACGCTGACATGATGCACCAGAACAGGGAGGCGGAGCGTGGGCCGACCAAGAAGGTCCAAAAGTGGAATGGTGTTGGGATGTGCTGGGATGTGCTCGGCCGCTCACCTCAGATGTCGTGCGTCCATGTTGGTCACGGCGCACCCAGTGACCCCCGAATGGAGATTTAGCGCAATATACATGTACGAACCTTTTAAGAATCAAAGCCTCAGTACTTTGCGCATTAGTATACACTTGACGGCGTAGACCGCGCGCGGTCAGGCGACTACCATGCGCAGCACTCATCGATAAACGCCCCGGTGATACGCGGTCTTCCTATTGCCAACAGATACTCGGCGTCGCGAAAGTTTTCTTGCATGCATGCCAGTCCCATTTAGCCAACAACGCTCGCGGTCGGGTGGGTCTCGACGACGAGACGACCGCTGTGCAGCATGCCCAAGACCGCGAGACGATCCACGCCATCGGCGGCGTATGACAAGCGGAAAGAACGGAACGTGGGTGGGCGGAAGACAGGACTAGCCGGCGCGGGCGAAGCGCAGCAGCCGCTCAATAGCTCCGCGGCTAACGCCCACGCGGTTGCACAAGCGGGAGCCGAACCACCCGAAGGAATGGAAGGGGCGAAAGAGGAGGGAGAGGCCGATGCTATTGAGGAGCCAGGCTCGGCGACTTGTGGAGAGGGCGATAACGACGACATTGGGCCGCAGTAGGACATCCGGGGGACCGGGAGGTGATAAAGCTAAATGCCAGTGTCGCATCGTTACATACATGCTGCGCTCGCGCAGCAAACGAGCAAGACCGCGGCGCAGCTCAACAAGCTCAAGGAGATACATGCGCATTACGGGGAGCTCGTGCTCACCGCTGAGGCGGAGTACAACAAGTGACGGAAGCTATATATCGCACCAAGCAGCGCAAATACAATTAGCTGACGGAGCGGTTCGGGATTCCTACGACGGAGCTGGCGGATGCCGAGGAAGAAGCCGAGAGAGAGCACTAGTCCAACGAGCATTTACGTGAGAACAAGTCTCGCCTCATGTCCTTCGCTAGTCGCGGCATGAGTTTCCGGGGGCGCAGAGGAGGAGGCCGAGGGCGGCCAGATGGAGGGACCGGTCGGCCGGCGCTTTGAGCGTCCGAACGGCCGGCAATCCGCGTGACTATCGGACGGCCTCAGCGTGAGGAGCGCTGCAACTCCGTTGTCGATACTAGTGCGAATGATGTTGCAGCTCTGGCGGTAGATTCGGACGTTGGTGGCGGTGCGGCCACCTCGTGTCGACGCCGGTGGCGCAGCGGCTAATGCACCAACAGAGGATGTAGATGGGCGGCAAAGCGTGCGCCCTGGACAGCCTAAGATCACTGTGGGCCGCGTGGCTCGAACATGCAAGCCCATGGATGCCGGCAGGAATGAGGATGGCAAGCCCCCCCCCCCCCCCCCCCCCCCTCCTCACCACCACCACCATCATACCAACCATGGGTTAGGCGGCAGCGGCGTGATCTCCGGACCAGATTTACAACTCTCTATGGCCCCATCATAATTGTTGTTTGGTGGCAGGACAACGAGCGTGTCGGCTTAGATGCCTCCCACTGACGAGTGATAGTGACCCGATACTGGTCAAACACGCGTGGCAGTCTGGGATTGTGCTGATATGGTAGCTTGAAATCAGATTCCAGGAGGCGAGACGTGTAATAGTGCCGATGGCGCGGCGAGCTTACTCGGCGTGCGAAGAGCTATGATGTTGCGAAAGCGGGCAGAGACGAGGGACGCGGGGCGGGTCATCTTGGTGTGCCGTGGGCGAGACGCAATCATGGCGCCCACAAAGCAACAACACACCCACACACAAAAAAGTCTTCAGATATATGTCTAAGCTCCTCATATAGACCTTGAAACTTGGTTGGGGTGGGCTGTGGAGATTACCCAAACCATCCCCGCGGCGGCGGCTGGGCAGTTGAAGCTCATAGAAACAAGATTGCGGCAGGAGCGGCCGTCAAGATCGCAAGGCATAGTGACCCGATGGTCAAACACGCGTGGCAACTTGGGATGGTGCTGATATGGTAGGTTGAAATCAGATTTCAGGAGGCGGTGCCGATGGCGCGGCGAGTTTACTTGGCGTGCGAAGAGCTATGATGGTGCGACAGCGGGCAGAGACGAGGGACGCGGGGCGGGCCATCGGGGTGTGCCGCGGGCGAGACGCAATCATGGCGCCCACAAAGCAACAGCACGCCCACACACACAAAAATCTCTAGATATAGATCTTAGCTGCTCATAGGGATCTTGACCTGCACGCCAGGGGCAGCGTGGAGGGTGCCCGAGCTCCCCCGCCGAAATTGGTTGAGCTGGATGTGCCGCGGAAACCGACGAAAATCGACGCCGTCCAGCTGAACGTGCACTCCACCGTGGGATTGTGCGGGCCTTAAACGAAATGACACAGACGGAAACTCGGCGACGGGGGGACTTACTTGGGGTACAATGGCTCACATGATTCATCTCGGAAAGATGGGCAGCACGCGTGTGTGGGCGAGGGTGACAGTGGAATGTCGGTGGGCAGGTGAGATGTGCCCGCCGTGGTGTTGGGTGCCTACAACTAACGGTATCGCGTCGCGACGCGCAGAAGTGAGACAGCAAAAGGTAGAAATAACGTACGGGTACGGTAGATCCGTGCAATTGTTAAAGTCATTATTATCAACACCGTGCGGGTGCGCCGTGGTGCCCATGGCGCATCCCAAGTTCGAGTTGTACTTGGGCTGCCACGGCAAGTTCATCCGCGTCATCGCCATGTGGATTATCGACGGGATCGCCAAGGAGCACTGGTCAATGTAGGGGCAGCAATCAACCTGGCAAGTCAGGAATGGCTACGCGCCTTCAACCGAGTGGCGAGCCCTCAGAACGTCACCCCGACGGTGCACACTGTGGTCGCTCATTACGGCTATACATATATATATGTATGTATATGTACATACATACGACATGGTCGCAAAGCTAGGCCCGATGCTCGGTCACTGCACTGAAGGCATGGAGCACAAGCGCAAGCCAATTAAGCGTGATGGAAGGGAGCACACCAACTTCCGCGACTTCAACGCCGAGTACGCCAGCCCCTTCGCCCCCTCCATCATGCGGTGCGCCCGCCGACTCATGTCCATACATTGGGTCGAGACTCATGTGCCACGAGGCCAAAGCAACAAGCGCAGCAAACGCAACACCTTCGCATCCACAGCAGAGCGGCTCAACGGGGCAAGCAAACCTGTGAAGGCCAAGCGCGACGCGCTACTCGACGAAGTTGCACGGCTGCAGAATGAGAGGCAGGACAAAATGAATGCATGTGGCGGGAACATGGATGAGGCGTGAATATAGTTAGATATTAACATGTGTAATTACACCCCGCCGGCGCCTGGCACGTCGTTGCCTGCCGCCTCCACGTCCTTCACAACCCAGTTGCGCACCAAAGTGCACTACTGCGTGGACGTCAGCGGGCAGGTGATGCATGACAGCAGCGCCCCGCAGCAACTCTCTAACGTCATATTGCACATGTAGTTCATTGCAGAGGTAAATGTGGGCGGCACTCCATGCCAGACTTCCTCGTTGTCGGTATCAGTCCATTTGTGGGGGAACTAGGCTCTCGCACGACTTCTTAATTATACTGTAATACCCTGTATTTATCATGTAATCTTACCAGTAGTATGACACCCGTCTGTAGTCATTCCGTGACATACTCGTAGGGCGTCCATGTGTTGGTGGGGGTCGACAGCGTCAGCGTAGCCAATCTTTCCCACGTTGAACAACACCATGAACCATTGCAGAGTGAAGTGCTTAGAATCATCACCCCCGGTGTGACTCAGGTAGGTGACCCCATCAGGATAGTACCTGGTTTAATGGATAACAACAATGGGGAACATCAACACTGCGATCTAGTTGGCGTCAACAACCACATATACGCAAAGCCTCCGTGCCTAGCTCGACCCAAGCCGGTGAGCCGCCTCGCTGTAGCCGTGTTGCTGATGACAAAGTGCTCCTCGCCGGAAAGCTTGTCATCCTTGGTCCGGAACTTGTGCCAGGTGGTGTGGAAGTCGGGCCCTGACTTGAGCTGCTCCTTCGACATGTTTCCGACGTGAGTACCCCATCTGACACCCACCCTCCGCTTCTTCAGCCTTGTCGCCGGTTGGGTGCGGAGAGTGCCTGTGCCATTGTAGGAGGTTACGACCAGTGCGGCGTCCAAGGAGCCTCCGCACTCGTTACATGTCATACCCACGACATGGCCTTGTCGCTCCACCGCAGTGAAGAAGACGCACTGCGGGCAGGTCGACAAAGCGCCATGCAACACCCCGGAGCACATCACAGATCAGCGACGCCGCGGGACACTAATCGAAAATCCAAGAACATACGGACCTAGTCAAATGACATGCCGATGTTATACGAGTGGATGTTTCAGTCGAGGCGCTCTGCGGAGGAAGCCCATTCAGTTGGGTGGCGGACATCCGGCAGCGGTGCGAGTCAGTGCAGTACGAAACTGAACCGCGCCTTGGCACACGCGGCCCATTAAACAAGGATCCGGAGGTCAATGCGGTACGAGGCGGTCCGACAGCCCCTCCGCTACCGTCAGAGGGAGTTTGCATCGCACTTGCGGTATGGGTCGGTGCCGGGACGCGTGGTGGGCCCGTAGGAGTCGCCGACTGCGCGCGTGGGTGAGCCGCATCTGGAAAGTGTTGGCGAGCGACAACGCAGAACGCGTCACGCACACGTCGCGTGATGAAACTTGCAGAAATGAGAGGGCTTCAAGATTGCTCGAATATTAAATACGTTTGCTGTGATCGAGCGGATAAGGAATGCACTTTCTGGTATAATTCTGGCTTTATTCATAGAAGAGGGTCAAACCCGGCTTTCGCGAAAAGGGTGCAATGACGAATTGTAAAACAGGGCGTCCCCGATCTTGCCACTCTTGGACAATTGCGACCGACGGTGCGACGGTGCGACCGGCCCGTAGTGAGATCGACCGATCGAGATATGCGCGCCGACGGGGTTTTGCAAGAACACAGGTATGTTAAAGCAGGGAGCGGCCGCATTTGCCAAAGATGTGATTAGCTTACATTTTGGTAGGAAAAAAGGCCCACGGGCCGATGCAATTCAAAACAAGAAAAAAAAGGAGGTTGGGAGGGCGCGCAAGCTGTCAAGCTTGCACACAGGCAGAAGATGGACACCCATCGCTGCTCCGGTGCGTCATATGGCAGGCGTATGCTGCGGTAGCGGGTACACCCTTGCGCAGCGAGTGCGATGTCCACATGAAGCCGTGGGGCCTTTGCTCCCCCCGCTCTTGTGCCACGCCCCGCAGCCAAGCGGTGACGGTAGGTGCATGACGTCCACTTAGCCGTCTGCTTGCTGTGGGTGATCGCCCATCGAGCTGTCGGCAGCCCTCGCCCGCCACTGCAGCCGGCGCGTGCAACATCAAAGTATTGCGGCAGGGCCGCGCTCCGGGGCTGCGCCTGTACCGGCCTCCCAGCGTGCCAGAATCCGGCATTGTAACTTATTGTTGCGCTCCACGCCACGCTGGCCCTAACGTGTACGATGGTATAGCAAAGCAAGAACAAGGCGGCCACACCTTGCAAGCACAAGCACAAGCATCCCTAGCGGGGTCGTAGCCGCTCAGGCGGCACCGCCCGCAGCCGCAGCATGAGCAAGCCGCGCCTCCCCGGCACTCACGACTATGAAAGCGAGTGGGACACGGACGACGACACATCCCGCCCATCTGGTAACTCGCACCAGCAACGGCCGCGCGATCCGCCGTCGCGACAAACCGGCCAGCTGACCCAAGAATCCCGGCCATTACCAACCCTTCGGGCCGACATGGCTAATATACCATGTTTCACACAATTATGATACTACCACCCGAAACATGGAACAAACACATCGCTGATTACCGTAGCAGTTTTTCCTTCCCCGAGAATAAAAATTCCTACTCCAGTGAAGGAGGGCATCGCAGCCCCCGCGAAACCCTATTGGCCGGCTCAGCGGTGGATAAATAATGAGCGACACTTAGCTATTCCGGTTAGCTCCCTTCCCCCATCTCACCGTAGATGGTCGCAAAACGGCAGTGAACAAAAGTGCTCAGCTTTATGAACCTGGGTAGTGGTGAAAAGCGAACGTGGCAACTTTGTCAAGTCTACTCGTTCTTGGTGACAACGTTGTGAGCGTCGTAAAAAGCAAAAGTGGTATGATCGGCCGTAATCTCCGAGTTCGCCCTTGCAAAAGAACGACTCGGGACGCTTTAGAAAGGCAACTGGACATATATCTGTGAGGTGCGATCCCGACCACAACAAGGTAGTGGTGGAGGGTGGTGTCTCCTCACGGTAGGTTCAAGAATGTTATGTTGGCTTTTCCGGCCGTAATCGCAAAGTCTCAGTACGGGATGAGGGTCGGCACACTGATCGCTACATGTGCGCAAGGTTCACAAGAGTAACGATCGGTAGGTAGAATACGCACCAAATGTGGGGAGAGAAGGTGTGAGAGGCAGCATGGTTCAGCAGGCTAGAGAGGTTCTCGGGAAACGAATGGTATGGAGGGTGAAAGAATGCTTACAATTTTGTACAGCAGCCCACAAAAGTCTCCGCATATTTTTTGTGGGTACGATTTGGGTTTGGTCGCTTCTAATCGGAAACCCACGCATCATAGTCTACACCGTTGCAGCCATTACGAGGATAACCATGAAAGAGCGTGCACACGGTGTGCTGGGGCCAATGCGACGGCGTGCGTGGCGCGCGCGTCGCCTGTTATGCGGGACTGCCATTGTAACAAGTGTTGCACGGCCGGGCTCTGAACGGTTTGAGCGCACGGCACGCCGACATTTGGCCATAAAGAACCGTGTTTTTCTCCCAGGTCGCCGAGATACATGCGTTGGCCACCTACCCCAGGCCGCGCGGCACATGGTTTGGAGTCTATGGTCAGCTAGTGGGCTGCATGCGACATTCGCAAACTGGTTGTTCGCCGTGCAAGAAGGAGTAATATTGCAATCACGTTTTAATTCATAACATTTTGGCGGTTTATCAGATTGGGCTGAAATTTAGTGCGATGGAAAGCCCTTTACTTGCGCTTTCCAACGCAATAATTTACAGCCCAATCCAATAAAACGCTGAAATTTCATGGCATGTCAAAGTTACCCCATGTTATGGTATCCCAGCCGACCCAATCACTGTGGGTGGGGGCGCATGATGGGGGCATGTAATTTGCCCTTCCATGCAAGCTCCCAGGCGCGAGGACCCCTTGGATAGGTCTCCACGTCGCGTGGACCCCGTCATTATTTTGGCTTTTCCCCTTGGATGATGGGTGACATGTGTTAAAACATGCGCGGAGCCTTGTGCAGCAGTGGCCACATTATTATTGTTGTCGACGGGGCCAATGAGCCCGCGCTTAGCCTACGGTGCGGGCGGTATAAGCATGCACCTATGGAATCGAAGGCACTTTATGTGTGCTTATTTCACCCAGCGAGGTGCTGCGGCCAACGGCGCTTATCTTGCACCTTGGAAAATTGTGGGATGATTGGCCCCATCACGACGACGGCATTTCTGGCACACTATCATGGAAATGCCATGCATTGCATCGGTAGCGTGCATGGATTGGGCTCAAGCTCGGTCGTCTTACAGCGCATGCATACGTCCACCCACCACCGGCAGCGTGCGGGGCTATGCGACGGATGGTAGCTAGTTAGCTACGCCGCCAACAAGTCGCCCCTTATTATTCATCGCTCGTTTTTTTTCTGTGGTTTTAGTAGCCATGTGCCAAACAATGCCATATTGCCGAAGAACAATTCTAAAAGTGCGATAACCGGGACGGGAGAAACGGCTGCCTCCTTGGCGTAGGAGACTTGCATACACTTGATTACAAGCAAGGCTCCATGGCCCCGCGGCCCCATGGCTTGGGCACCAAGGCGAGGATACGCGCGGATTTCTATGTAGAAAGACTTATGTGGACTGGTGTATGTGCTGCGGAGGTGACATATATCATATACACATGCATATGAGCTGGAGAATCGGGTGACGATGCGCATCAGCAGATGGCAAGGAGCGCCTCGGGTGACAGGTACCCGGGTCATTATGTCTACATGTGACTGATTGAGGGGCTACTAGGTCTTGTAGGGTTTGGTCATCCTCTCACAATAAATTGGTACGGGAGCGGTGTCGGACGTGCGCGCGCGTCATGAATACACGTTTTATGATTCAGATCCATAGCGTTTGACTATGCCCGCCAAATCGTCCCTTCCGTATAATATACACACAGACTGGTAGCGAGTATCGAGTACTTTCGATACTGGTACCGTAATGTATCTGCCCCACTATCTACGGTCGCTATTAAATTGTCGCGGCGGCATCATCGTGTCTCCGATTGGATTTTCTATCAAAGGCTGTTATCTTATGCTACGGTACCTGGCACAAGGCTAGGACTCCTAGGAGTAGTACGGGTACAGTCGCTATGCTCGCGTATATTACGCAGTTTTTTCTTACTGCTCAAGCGTGTGGGCGTACTGTTGGGGGCGGTAGGTAAATTGCGGTGACGCCGTACAATTAGGGGTGACGAACTACACCAGGTACCCGTACCAGTACCAGTACTTTTAGTGATGTTTACATGACGAGCTAGCAGCAGAAGGCGATATCAGGAAATCACCAAAAAAAAGGGACAATCAGAAAGGTCCTCTACAGCGACTGCGGGTTTTACCAGTACTTTTTGTAGTAGGTGGATTTACTGTTATTACTGCCTTTTTTGTAATTCACACCAGTACCTGTCAGATCTCCAGGTGTGCTGATCTTTAGTACTGCTTCTAGCAGTAGGTGGATTTGTTACTGTCCTTCTTGTAATTCACTACACCAGTCCCTGGTATCAAAACGGACAGGGTATCGACGTACCCGGGTAATTGCTTGGGACTGAAAAGCGAACAGGGGGGGGGGGGAAGGGGGGGGGGGGGGGGGGGGGGGGGCAGGTTTCACAAGGAACGTCTTGTTTGCCGAAGAATGCCAGGTCTGGTTACAGGTTGTGATAATCAGGAATTTGCAGGCATACAATCCCACAGCCATGGAGGGTTGGGCGAGCTGTGGTGCGCTCGATGGAGCGTGCCACAGCAAAGGAGAGTGACCGGTCGGTCCGCCGTGAAGGCAGGTGGTGGCTCTGACCGGCCCCCGCAATCGTGCGCGCGCGCACACGCGCTACGGGCTATCTCGTACAGGTAGAGAAACCATATAAACTAGTTTAGAACATTTCACAAGGAACGTTTGGTTTGCCGACTAGAAAATGCCGGGCGCAGCAGGCCACGGGCGGGGGTCACGGCGGGAATGTTGAAGGCGACGACAGGCCAGCGGGGTGCGCCCACGGGAAGGCGGTCGCCGGTACGGCCAGGAATGAAGAGGTCGTGGCGCGGCTTCCAAGAGCGCATGTCGGAGCACATCTCCGAGAGGAGCTGGTACCAAGCTTTGTCAGGCCAGTAGGGAACAATGACGACGGCTGGGGCACCGCTGGACTCAAGTTTGGAGACTAGATCGCCGATGAGGTTCCACGGAGGGTTACACCAGTTACGTTCGCAACGCCATGCAGCGTCGGAGAGGCGCAGGGCGTCGACGGCCTCGCACCGCGGGTCACGCCAGCGGGCGTTGTAGCGGGGTAGGAGGGCGTTTTCAGAAGTCGCGAAGCGGTCGATGGTGCAGGCGCCCCATTTAGCAGTGAGCGAGGCGAATCGACGAGGGTTGAACTGCCAGTCGTCGCAATCAACCTCGCGACTAAGGCGGTCAGCCCAGATATTCGCCGCAGAACGGATGTAACGCACGGAAAGGGTGATGCCGTGCGTGTCCATGAGGTACCACGTTTTGCGTAGCTCAGGCATGAGGCGTGGAGAGCGAGAGGTGAGGTTAGTGAGGACGCCGACAACCGCTTGGTTATGAACGTGCAAGCGCATGTGGCGATTCTGGAGCATGGGGAGGAAGGACTCGATAGCCAAGCGGACGGCTTTGAGCTCTTTCAGGGTAATGTGCGCATTGCGGTCATCGTCGTACCAAAAACCCCGAGCTTCACGGTGCTCGTTCAAAACGGCACCCCAGCCGTACGACGAACTGTCGACATGTAGGTATCCGGTTTCGACGGGGCGGTTAATGGGACGGCCGTTGTGTTGGGTGGGCACACCCACCCACCATTGCAGATCGCGTTCGAGCTGGCGGGGTAAGCTTGCTTTGTCGCGGCCGGATCAAGAGTCGCGCGTCTTGAGCACATCATGCAGCTCACGAAGGGAGAAACGGGCAGGGGCAATGGCCAAGTAGACAAATTGGCATCTGCCCGCGAGAGCGGCCAACTCGCGAGCTGGCAACCACCGACGATCGCGTTTTGCTCGTTGGATCAGGCGTTTGGCCGCGCGAGCAATGCTGGCGAGTTTCTCAGCGGGCGCGCGAAGAGTAGGTGACCCCGATGTGTCAATTTCTAACCCCAGGTGCACGAGCTTCTGGGTGGGCTCCCACACGCCCTTGTTAGGGTTGCGCAGCAGACCAAAGTCCGAGAGGTGGCGTTCGACGTAGTCACGTTGCCTGATGGCCTCAGCCTGAGTCCGAGCTAGAAACAGGAAATCGTCCATGTAGGGCAACATGCGCAGGCCAAATCGTCGCCGGGGAATAGGTGTGCCGTCTGCTTCACGACGCAATGCCCTAGTGAGGACGTTGGTGAATTGGCAGAAGTAATAGGGGGACAGAGACCAGCCCATGGGAAGGCCAGCCAGTCGGTACAGAGTGCCGCGGTAATCGACAGTGAAAAAATCCCTGTCCTCAGGGGCGATTCCAACCGCGTAAAACCCGTCCTGTTGGTCCATCTGCAACATGTCGTCCCCAGGGCGCGCCAGGTTGCGTAAATGCGAAAGCGTCTCAAACGAAAGATCGCGCGTCTCGCAATAGCGGTTCAGGGGGCGAAGGTCAATGATGAGCCTCCATTTGTTTGTTCCAGGCTTAGGAACCAGGAACAGCCGGGACACCCATTTTGCGCAGTAGCCTCGCTCCCAGGCCCCAACGGCCAGGAGGCGAGCCAATTCACCGTCCATAAACTCCAGTTGAGCAGGAGTAGTGTTATACTCCATTTCCCTATAGCCATAATGTTCTGCTATACTAGCAGGTATAACTCCCCGCAAAGGTAGTACGACTACGCATCCGCGGAGTCGCTGTACATATTAGTATTGCGGGCGTAAATATTAGTAGTATAAGGCCGAAGACTGTTCTGGAATTCTCTAGAGTTCTCTGACTCAAGCCTTACGTGGCTAACACAGCACGGGTATCCCATGACACCCGGCTAACATAGCACAGGTATGACTATGACCTCGGCGGGTATAAATACCGCCTCGGACAAGTCTACTAGGTAGAATTCAGAGACAGAACTATAACCCAGGAACCCCTGTAACCAGAAGAGATTGGCCATACTTTCTAAATCCTTCCGCTGCATCCTAAAGGGCCTAAAGAACAGGCTTAAGCTAGAGCCTAACACTTGGTTTCGGAGCTTAGACAGCGGTAAGCGACGTAAAGATGGCTACACCAGGAGAGACACCACCTGAGGACAGCGGAAGCTTTCCGGTAGCGGCCACTGCCGGCGAAGCACAGCCGATTCCGCTCGAAGGAGGTCAAGAGGGCACGCAACCAACCCTCGCAAACATGATGAGCATGCTTCAACGACTAGCCGACCGAGTCGAGACTATGTCGACGGAGCAAGCGAAGATGCAAGAAGTAGCGCAAGCTACGACGGCGGCAACGGCGGAGATTCGCCGCTCGGACGAGTACGTGCGACAAGGCTTCAGTCATTTCGACGACCGAGTGAACCGGAGCCGAGTTGTAGAGCAGCAGATGCGAGACCAGCTTCGTTATGCCCGGACCAGCGACATGCATGGACACATGCCGAGCGATGTGAAACCAGCGAAGATCGAGAAGCTATCGACTACGAATATCGACGAGCTACGGAACTGGTTTCGTCATGCACGGGCTACCTGAAATATCACAATGTAAACCCGGAGGAACCTCGTAGCGTGTACTGGGCATCTGGCTATTTTCACGGACCCGTATCCAAGTGGTGGTACGCGCAAGTGGCGAGTACGCACGACGAAATTGGCGGCGGTTTTACCGGTATTACGCACATGGAGGCGGCACTAATCACCGAATTCTGTGGACGTACACCGGCGAAGCCAGCTCGTATCAATCTGGATCGCGCGACACAGCGGACTACATTACAGAAGTACGCGAATTATTTCCGCGAGCAACTACTGGAGTTACCCCATCGTCACGAGGAAGATAATGTACATGACTTCCAGCGCGGACTGAAACCCCATATTCGAAAGGAAGTGGCCCTGAAAAACCCTAAGACCCTGGCAGAAGCTGTACAGTCAGCTCTGGCTGTTGAAGCTGCGGAGCGGGAGACAGATGTGCACCGCGAGATCCGTCGCGAGCGCCTAAACATCATGGACGACGATGGCGACGACGACGAGCAGTACTACAGCAGTGCTGAGGGTGAAGCTACAGAACAAGAAGACGACCTGTTGATGGCGCGGCGATTGACCGAGGAGGAGTTTGAGAGATTTAAGAAGGAGGGACGCTGCTTTATCTGCAGGGCGAAAGGTCATGTTGCGTCCGCGTGCCCGAGCAAGAAGAAGAAGATTTCCGAGTATCGACCCAGAAAGACCCGGCCGGGAAACTAAGACGTGAGTCGGCCGCGCGGCGCGCGACAGGGTGAAGGACTGTCCCCTAAAACGGCTCGCGAGACTGCAGAAGTACAGCCCTCGTATCCTCGAACGACACCGAGGCATGATTTCCTCCACAAGGATTTCAGCGACTGGATGGTACATCGCGAATTATTTCACGAGTACACGAAGAAATACGGACCCTGCGACCTGGACGGAGCTTGCGATAATGACGGCCTCAATTCTCAAGTTTCTGGTAGTTTTTGCTGTCCGACGCGCCCATTTCAGGAACAGGATCTCGGAGAATATCGGCGTATTTGGCTAAATGCCCCGTATGACCGAATTGAAGAATTTTTGGGCCACTACCTTCGACAGAAGTTATTGCATCCGCATCTACGAGCAATTATTGTGGTCCCAAAATGGTCGCGTAAGCCGTGGTTTCGACTACTTAGAAATTTTCGTCTGGTGGATGAGTTGCCAGCGGAGACTTCTGTGTTTACGTGTCCAACGAACGATGGCATAGAAGGTGCGAGACAAGATGTTGGCCCCACTCGATGGGCGACACGGATCTACGCTGACGATGGCGCCGGCGTACGGTTCCTACCGCAGCACCTGAGAACCCCACCGAAGCATGAGTGGACGCACTCGAAGGTTCTAGTAACCGATGGAAGACGAGTGCTTCTGACTGTAGAAGACAGCGGACTGATTTGGTTTCCAGAAGGCAAGCGCGGCGACACGGACGCGACGCCGGAGACAACAGCAGTACGACGATTACTCGAGCAAACTGGGTACCGGGTACAGGAGAGCAATCTACGGTACCTCGGCACTCAGCGGACGGGAGACAACCGGTGTCCTGTATACCTGTATCGCGCTCGTCGTAATATTGTACCTACGAAGACCCCTTTGAACCGTGCACTATGGACAACCTGGAAGAAATTATTGGAGGCACGAAGTACGGGTTATCTGGAGACGGAGACAGTACGCTACCCACTACGGTACGAAAGCTTTGGCGAACAAATTGATGAATATGTCAACCGTAACGTCCGACTACCTGGCGAAGACTCCACATCGCGTTTGTGCAACGTATCTTCACCGAGTGGTACCCGACTACTGACTATTACTGGCGAATTGCGAGGACGACACTGAAAAATACTGGTGGACTCTGGTGCAACCGAAAATTTTGCGAGTACTGAATGGGTACAATAGCATCAGTGCCCTACAGTATCCGGAGGAAAACACCGTATAAAACTGGCGAACGGCAGTATGAGTACCAGTACCAAACGGCTGAGGAGCGAAGTACTTACCGTAGGAGCTTTCGACTATAAATTGGACGCTATAGTTACAGACCTGGAGAAATTCGACATTATTCTCGGACAACCTTGGCTGGAAACAGTTAATCCTGACATTGACTGGACTGCTAAAATTATCAAACACCGGAAGACTGGACAACACATTGCTACAGCGGAACAGTATACAGTACCTACGACGGTTTACCATCTGGACGCGGCTAAGATGTCGAAGGAGCTGAGGAAGAGTCGCGGCGAGGAACTGTTTGCTGTTGCGGTACGCGAGGTGTTCGATGCGGTAGCTGAGCTGCGCACGGACCAGTCGACCGAGTGGACCGAGGAGCTCAAGGAGTCCCTTATGGAGTTTGCAGACATCATCGCGGAGCCTACTGACCTGCCACCGGAGCGCGAGTTCGACTTTGAGATCAACCTGGAAAGTGATGAACCCCCCAAGGAACGAACGTACCGTATGTCACCAGCGGAGTTGCAGGAGGTACGGTCTCAACTGGAGGAATTGTTGGCAAAAGGGTGGATTCGTCCGTCCAAGTCAAACTACGGCGCCCCAATTTTATTTGTGCGTAAGAAAGACGGCACTCTGCGCGCGTATGTGTGTGGACTACCGTAAATTGAATGACCTTACGAAGAAAGACCGGACCCCGCTTCCTCGTATCGACGAATTATTGGACTCATTGCATGGTGCGACTATTTTCAGTACTCTGGACCTGTATAAAGGCTACCATCAAGTACGAATTAAACCGGAAGACATCCACAAAACAGCGTTCCGGACACACTATGGACTCTACGAGTACTGTGTGTTACCTTTCGGCTTGACAAACGCCCCAGCTGGATTCCAGACTATGATGAACCGTGTTTTGAGCCCATATCTCGGCAAATTCTGCGTGGTATACCTGGACGACGTGCTGATCTACAGCAAGACAGCTGAAGAGCATCTCGAGCACATCAGATTGGTGCTACGGGAGTTGCAACGACACCACTTGCATATCAAGTTGTCGAAGTGTTCGTTCGGCAGTACTAGCGTGGAGTTTTTGGGCCATATCGTCGAAGCAGGACAGATCAAGATGGACCCCCGGAAGGTGGAAGCAGTTCAACAGTGGCCCGTGCCGAAGACAGTAAAGGACGTACGAGGTTTTCTCGGCCTTGCTGGCTATTACCGCAAGTTCATCCATAACTTCGCGGCTATTGCGGCGCCACTACATGACCTGACGAAGAATCAACCGGAGTTTGTGTGGACGCCTCGTGCTGATGCAGCGTTTCGTGCATTAAAGGACGCAATGGTACGAGCACCTGTACTGAGTATACCGGACACATCTGCGGACGCCCGTTACACATTGTATACAGATGCTTCAGGATTTGCAGTGGGAGCTGTGCTGCTGCAAGATCAAGGCTCAGGACTTCGACCTGTCGCGTACCATGCACGCAAGATGAACAAACACGAAGTTCACTACCCGGTACATGAGCAAGAGTTGTTAGCGGTTCGTGATGAACTCATCAAGTTCCGATGCTACCTTGATGGAGCGGCGGGCTTTACGGTCATCACCGACCATGACACACTACGGCACTTCTTTCGCCAACGCGATTTGTCGACGCGGCAAGTACGATGGCTGCAAGTGTTTGCGCCTTACCAACGACATATGGACATCGTCTACAAGCGAGGAGCTGCCAATCATGCGGACGCCCTCTCTCGGCGACCCGACTTGAAGGATGCGCTACAGAAGCTAGATCTGCTGAACAACTGGTCAGAAGACGAGGCTGACTGCGAAATAAATTCAGTTTTATTTGCTATGGAGTCGCGACTACAGGCGGACAACAAGTTTTACGACGAAATCAAGACCGCATATGACTCCGACGAGTACCTGAAATCGCGGAAAGCTTTACCATCCTGGCTAGTACGTCACAGTAATGGTCTACTGTACGCCTACGGCTCACGACTTTACGTACCAAATGTGGCGGACCTGCGACAACGAGCACTGTACGAACTACATGACGCGCCTACTGCTGGACACCCAGGAGGACGACGACTACTGGCGCGTACTGTGGAACTGTACGGGTGGCCCCGTATGAAACAGACTGTCACTAACTACGTGCGACGCTGCCCTACCTGTCAACGTACTAAGGCGGCCCGGCATAAGCCATACGGCTTACTTCAGCCCCATGACGTACCGTCACGACCATTTGAGGTAATATCCCTGGATTTAATCACAGATCTTCCGGAGTGCCAGGGGTATGACTCAGTAGTGATTTTCGTATGTCTACTGTCAAAGCGAGTAATTGTTGAGCCAACTACGAAGACAGTTACTGCTGAAGGCCTGGCGGAGATTATGCATCGCTCAGTTTTTCGTCATTTCGGCCTACCGGCTAAACTCATCTCTGACCGAGACCCAAGATTTATGTCGGAATTCTGGCAAGATATGTTCAAGACCATGGGTACTAAGCTGAACATCTCTACAGCTTTTCATCCAGCAACCGATGGCCAGACGGAACGGACTAACCAAACTTGGGAGCAAGTGCTACGCTGCTACGTGCACCCCCTGCACGATGATTGGGTCAACCACCTCACCAACGTGGAGTTTGCGATCAACGCTGCTCAGTCGACTTCGACTACTATGTCCCCTTTCAAGGCGACTTTGGGATTCGAGCCGACTACACCTGCTGCTACTCAACTCGCAACCGAGCCAACTCGAGCTCTTCCGGAACACGTCAAGTATGTACAGGAGCTTCATCGCTTCGCGCATGATTGCGTACTGGAGGCGCAAACTCGTATGCAGACTGCAGCTAATCGTAAACGACTACCCGTACCATTCAAGACCGGCGACAGAGTTAAGCTGAAAGCGTCTCATCTGAAGTTTATTCAGCAACCCTGTGCTAAGCTACGCGATCGCTACGTGGGCCCCTTCGTCATTACAGAGCAGATCTCGCCAGTTGCTTTCCGATTGCAACTACCTGCGGGCGTACGAGTCCACGACGTGGTGCACGCGAGTATGCTGGAAAAGTGGTATGACGACCCTGACCAACCGGGGAAGTCTGAACGAGTACCGATTGTCCATGACGCAAACCGATTCCATGTTCAAGACATACTCGATGTTGCCTTCAACAACAATGGCACTGGACTACTGTTTCGAGTGCGATGGGCGTTCCCGTACAACGTACCAAGCGAAGACACCTGGGAGCCCCTACGCGGAGTCAAGCACCTGGACATTTTCCGCTCGTTCTTACTGTCTAAACCATACCGACAGTTTACTGAGAGCTCAGACTTCATTCGGTTCCGGAATCGCTACCCAAGCCGAGTACCTTCCGCCTGAACTTCAAAATCAAGACCAAGACTGTAGTTTCCTGTAGTTCTGTGACACCTGCACAGCGAGGACGCTTGTGCTTAAGGGGGAGAGACTGTTATACTCCATTTCCCTATAGCCATAATGTTCTGCTATACTAGCAGGTATAACTCCCCGCAAAGGTAGTACGACTACGCATCCGCGGAGTCGCTGTACATATTAGTATTGCGGGCGTAAATATTAGTAGTATAAGGCCGAAGACTGTTCTGGAATTCTCTAGAGTTCTCTGACTCAAGCCTTACGTGGCTAACACAGCACGGGTATCCCATGACACCCGGCTAACGTAGCACAGGTATGACTATGACCTCGGCGGGTATAAATACCGCCTCGGACAAGTCTACTAGGTAGAATTCAGAGACAGAACTATAACCCAGGAACCCCTGTAACCAGAAGAGATTGGCCATACTTTCTAAATCCTTCCGCTGCATCCTAAAGGGCCTAAAGAACAGGCTTAAGCTAGAGCCTAACAAGTAGCATCCCCCATTGACACCCCCTGATGAAAAGAAGGTGGGGCAAGCCCGCCAAAGAAAGGAATGCGTACACCTCGGGATATCCAGTTGAGAACACTGCGATTTGCGCCAGCGGCTTGCCAGTTGCCGAGATTACGACGGACGCGATGTCTCATAAAGGGGGAGTCGGGAGTACAAGAATTGGTGCGATGGATGTCGCGAGGGGGGCGAGCAGAGCGCCCTGTCGCTCTGCTGGCCCTCTATCTCCGCGTCGGCGTCAGGGTCCACGGTGCGCGGCACAGTAGGAGTGCCGCGGCGTGGGAGTAGCCATGTGCCACTGGGCGCTGGCTTGGCCACTGGTAGTGTATTGTCACTTTGTACTCGAATCTGTACTAGACGACGGGCATACGCCGGCATACGCCCCAGTCGGAGCGCATCGCGACACCTACGCCTGGTAGGGGCCAGTACAGATCGAGCCATGCCCACACGGGAAAGGGCAGCCAGGGGTTACTGTTGGTCGACAATGGTCGAAGGTCTTGGACCTTGTTCCACTGAATAGGGAAGCGCTGCAGCTTCGTCCTCTCCTCGCGTTGGGCGAGTAATGAGCAGCTCGTTCGCGGGTAGTAGTTAGCACGTCGCAAGCGGCGCGCGTCCATTAACCACACAAACCCTAACGGGTTTCTCTAAAGGCGTCGCTCATCGTACATGGTACGATGGCGGAAGACCGGCACCCTGCGCGGCAAAATTGCCGCGACTTTGCTGTGGTGCGCTCGATGGAGCGTGCCACAGCAAAGGAGAGTGACCGGTCGGTCCGCCGTGAAGGCAGGTGGTGGCTCTGACCGGCCCCCGCAATCGTGCGCGCGCACACACGCGCTACGGGCGCCGCGCCAGGGCTATCTCGTACAGGTAGAAAAACCACATATACTAGTTTAGAACATACCTATAAGTGGTGCGGGGGCTTGGCAGGTAAGTGCCGTTGTACTTACCTGCTTACTTTACGCCTAATGTCCGACCAATATAGCGTGAACTATCACGTTCGTTCGCCACATCCGCGAAAAATAGCGCTACAGGGTATCGACATCCAGGGTATCATAAATTTCCCCAAGCTGCCGCCGCCGAGCCGCACAATAACGCGAATAACGCGTTTAGCGATGTACTACGATACAGTGAGGTGTGCCTCATAAACCCGGGGGTGACATTCATACAACGGCGATCGGCGATCCTATCGGCGATTGGCGGATGGGCAAATGCCGCGCACATGCGATACCATATTAGGGCAGTGCCGGCAGCTCCGCAACGGGCGGCAGCAGCAGGAGGCGGCCCGGCATCAGATTTGCCGTACAACGCTCCAGGAGTGCCCACCCAGACCTCAAAGCTATTCAAGATAATATCGTGTTATTGTTGGATGCCGGTCCCGGGCATAAGCTAACAAGGTAGACATGGTAAGCTAACAAGGTGACCGCACGTTGCTAACAAGGTGGCCGCACCTTCAGATGGACCATGAGCATATTGTTACATGCCCCTCCCGCCCGATGTGTCGATGTAGTCGGGTCACCGCATATAGTGCGTCCGCGGATGCAACCCGCCCGGACTACTCGCCCCCGCTTGCGCCGCGCCGGCGCGCTTTCCAGCGCATCACTGCCCGCCCGGCCTCTCCAGTACCAATCTCCGCCCCGCGATGCTTCAACTAGACATCCGTTTCCAGTATCCGTAAGCCCCCCCCTCCCGTCCCCCCATTCGTCTTCCAGTATCTACCAATATCGACTCTGTTCGCAGGGGGGCGGGGGGGGGGGGGGGGGGGGGGGGGGGCTGGCGAGCGTGTAGGCACGTGGTGTCCGTAGCGCCGACGTGGCGCCGACGATCTGCCGACCTCCCAGCCGCATCGCGCCATCACGGACGCGCGGGCAAGCAGTCGCAAACTTTTGAATAGCCCATGCACATGGGCGTATGTCTGGTGGGCGATGTGGGGAGTCGCGGCCTATTTCGTCAACTGATGGCAGTCAGCGCAGCACTGCCGGCTCGGCATGTCCATTACCCATTTCCGCACCGCGTTGCTGAAACTAGACATCCTTTGCCAGTATTTGTAAGCCCCCCCGCTCTCCCCCTTCGTCTTTCAGTGTCTAGCATGTCTACCAATATGAATTGTGTTTGCGGGTGGGGGGGGGGGGGGGGGACTTGTCGGACGGCGCATGTGTGGTCCGTGGTGTCCGTGGCGCCTACGACCTGCCGACCTTCTCCCCGCACCTTGGGATCACGCACGCGCGGACACGCAATCACAAACTTTCGATTAGCCTATACGTATGGGCGTATGTCAAGTGGGCGATGCGATGAGTTGCGGCCTATTGCGTCAACTGATGGCCCGTCGGCGGGTCATCCTCGGACAGATGACCGCACGCTGTACGACCGTCCCTGCTATCGGAGGGCGTGTAGGGACTTTCGGGGAGTTTGCTCTCGGAAGGGGCGCGAGCTTTCGGACTTGGTAGTTGCAGCTGCGCGAGCCGGTCATGTTTAGGTGCTTGAGTGGCGGTACGTATAATATTATGCCCCTATCGACATCTTGGTACCCGATGACTACCCTCCAGCATGTGCTGCGGAAGGGGGGTCACATTCATGTATAGGACTGGATATGGCTGAAGCATGCGGACATTTCGGATGCGATCCACTGTGAACTTCGCGCCAGGCAAGGGGTAACCATAAGATGGGGCATCCATCGCGGCCTCAACACTTGGAGTCCATAATTGTTGCACGACTGTTGGAAGCAACTTGTGTTGTATGGGGACTTGCATTTCTTGCAGTTTGCACGTGCCGCTGGAGTTCCGATGGGTTCTGGGTTACTTGCGGCTGCAGCAAGGCAAGGCCGTGTGCAGGTGGTTTAGTGGTTAATGAAAGCGGCAGGCATGCAGGTGGATATAGACACTACGGCTGAAGAGGCGGCGCGTGGCGGGCACGTGTCCTTCATGAAGTAGATGATATAGCGGAGATGGGGCCGGATGCCTGAGTTAGTAGTAAATTGGTGCGCCGTGCCGTAGCAATTGCTGTTGATGCGGAATTATTTTTGACCAGGATGTGTAAGTTTGATACAAGCTTGCGGCCGATACTCGCATCAACGGACACGCGGCGGGCAACATAAGGGAGGGGGTAAGGTGAGGTGACTGTGGTCAAAGGCCCGCGCCGCCGCCGCCCGTGCCGTAACAATCCAACCGCGCTATGCACCCGCAAAGAATGCGGTTGAGTATTCCAGCCGCGCGATGTGATATCAACGGTGGGGATATGGTGTGATAAATGTACGCCACGTCTATGAATGCGGGGGCACCGATCGTCGCGGTTTGAGCTCACAGAAAGTGTTGCTTACATGTACTATATATACTACACGGCCCTGCCATGGTTCATTTGCATGGCGTGTGGTCGCATGCGGGGTGTCAGGTTATGTGATCGTTACTATTTATGTCGGGGTGTATGTTTGGGCGCAAGCGCCGGAGTCGTATGCGGAGCATTACCGGAAGAACTCGGCGATTTGGAAGGAAGACCGCTTGCGGAATGTGAAGCGCAAGGACCGCGATGCCGTGAAGTCCGAGTTCCCGTACCCACCGGGATACGCCCATGCATTGGGTGTTGCGGTCGACCTTCGACACCGCCGCGTACAACTGTTTGACTTTCTTCAGGAGGTGCATTCCGGCAACCCACCTGGATCCCGCGTGGGGCGAACTGCTTTGTCCGAGTGCCTTTGAAGCAGGCACCTACCATTTCGCACAGAGGGCCTGCGCTTTGCTCCCGGGGAGAGGAAGCATGCAGTTGAGGACATGCACAACAATGTCATGATGGTCTACGACGGCGACATGGGGGTTGCTGTGATGGACTGCATTCCTAATGCCCTGCCATGGGCTATCAACGGCCTTTCTAGCGCGGCCGACTTCGAGCAAAAGTGGAACATGAACAAGGGGAATGATGTGACACTCAACATGGCGCCATTCCAAAGCCGTCATTGCCCCTTCTACCCCAACCCCACCCCCCTACGTCGGAAATTCAACCCCCGCACCGCCCGCGCTGCAGCCTCCCGTGCCTTAACAATCTCGCCGCGTTATGCGCCCACGAAAAGGCACTTGAATATTCCAGCCGCGCGATGCTGTGATATCAACGGTGGGGATACGCTGTGACAAGTGTACACCACGTGAATGAACGCGGGGGCAATGATCGGTGCGGTTTGAGCTGAAACTCGCAGCGAGTGTCGCTTACATATACTACACGGCACTGCCATGGTTAGATCTGCAATGGCCAGCACATGGGGCAGCGTCGCCGTGGGCCGGCGAATTATGCTGTGGGGAATATTGTAAATATGCTTTCGGAGCATGGAGTATGGAGCAGCGGCGCGGCAGTGCCAATGTTGTGTTTGGCGAGTGCGGCGTCCGTGCCCCTACTAACACGGGTTTGGTTAGTGTCTTCTAGACACGCGTCATGCATGTCATGCGTTGCTAGCGTGTCTGCGTGCATCATTTGTTGTAGGTGGTGCCGCCGTATGCGCACTGCCTGTGCAGTGCAATACCATGGCAGAGGGCTTGTCGCATCGCACCTAGAAATACACGCGGGGGGACCGATGAGTGCGGTTTGAGCTCAAAACTCGCAGCAAATGTCACTTACATATACTACGCGGCACTGCCATGGTTAGATCTGCAATGGCCAGCACATGGGGCAGCGTCGCCGTGGGCCGGCGAATTATGTTGTGGGGAATACTGCAAATATGCTTTCGGAGCATGGAGTATGGAGCAGCGGCGCGGCAGTGCCACTATTGTGTTCGGCGAGTGCGGCGTCCGTGCCCCTACTAACACGGGTTTGGTTAGTGTCTTCTAGACACGTGTCATGCATGTCATGCGTTGCTAGCGTGTCTGCGTGCATCATTTGTTGTAGGTGGTGCCGCCGTATACGCACTGCCGGTGCAGTGCAATACCCTGGCAGAGGGCTTGTCGCATCGCGCCTAGAAATACACGCGGGGGGACCGATGAGTGCGGTTTGAGCTCAAAACTCGCAGCAAATGTCGCTTACATATACTACACGGCACTGCCATGGTTAGATCTGCAATGGCCAGCACATGGGACAGCGGGCGTGTGGCTTACCGCTTCGCATGTAAATAAAAGACGCGGGCGGGGCACCGATCGGTGTGGTTTGAGCTAAAAGACTCAAACTCGCACCAAGTGTTACATACATACACGGCACTGCCATGGTTAGATCTGCAATGGCCAGCACATGGGGCAGCGTCGCCGTGGGCCAAAGAATTATGATGTGGGGAATATTGTCAATATGCTTTCGGAGCATGAAGTATGGAGCAGCGGCGCGGCAGTGCCACTATTGTGTTCGGCGAGTGTGGCGTCGTGGCCCTACTAGTACGGGTTTGGGTAGTGTCTTCTAGACACGTATTATGCATGTCATGCGTTGCTAGCGTGTTTGCGTGCATCATTTGTTGTAGGTGGTGTTGTAGGTGGTGCCGCCGTATACGATACGCACCGCCGGTGCAGTGCAATACCCTGGCAGCGGGCTTGTCGCATCGCGCCTAGAAATACACGCGGGGGGACCGATGAGTGCGGTTTGAGCTCAAAACTCGCAGCAAATGTCGCTTACATATACTACACGGCACTGCCATGGTTAGATCTGCAATGGCCGGCACATGAGACAGCGGGCGTGTGGCTTATCGTTTCGCATGTAAAAAGACGCGGGCAGGGCACCGATCGGTGTGGTTTGAGCTAAAAGACTCAAGCCGCAGCAAGTGTTACATACATACACGGCACTGTCATGATTAGACCTGCAATGGCCAGCACATGGGGCAGCGTCGCCGTGGGCCGGCGAATTACGCTGTGGGGAATACTGTAAATATGCTTTCGGAGCATGGAGTATGGAGCAGCGGCGCGGCAGTGCCACTGTTGTGTTAATATAGCGTGTGTGGCGTCCTTGGCCCTACTAGTACGGGTTTGGGTAGTGTCTTCTAGACACGTATTATGCATGTCATGCGTTACGGGGGTGTCTGCGTGCAATGTTTGTTGTGGTGCCGCCGTATACGCACTGCCGGTGCAGTGCAATACCCTGGCAGCGGGCTTGTCGCGTCGCGCCTAGAAATACACGCTGGGGGGGGGTGGGGGGGGGGGGGGGATGAGTGCGGTTTGAGCTCAAAACTCGCAGCAAATGTCGCTTACATATAGTACACGGCACTGCCATGGTTAGATCTGCAATGGCCAGCACATGGGGCCGGCGAATTATGCTGTGAGGAATACCGTAAATATGCTTTCGGAGAACGGAGTATGGAGCAGCTAGCGGCGCGGCAGTGCCACTGTTGTGTTTAGTAGCGTGTGTGGCATCTGCGGCTCTACTAATACGGGTTTGGGGTAGTGTCTTCTAGACACGTGTTATGCCACTTATGCATGCCATGCGTTACGGGGGTTTTTTAACACAAAACGGGGTTTCGTGTGGTTGCGTGCAATGTGTGTTGTGGTGCCATATACGCACTGTAGGTGCTATGCAATACCCTCGGTAGCGGGCTTGACCCGTCGCATGTAAATAAATGCGTGGGCGGTTTAGTGCGGTTTGATTGAGCAGAAATCAAACTCGCAGCAAGTGTTGCGTACATATACATACTACACGGCACTGCCATAGTTGTGTCTATTGCAATGGCCATCACAAATGGGGCAGCGCGGGCGTGGGCCAGCGAATTATGCTGTAGGGAATAGCTGTAAATAAGATTTCGGAGCATGGAGTAGCGCCGCGGCAATGCTACTGTTTTGATCGGCGTGTGTGGCGTCCGTGGCCCTACTTATACGGGTTTGTGTAGTGTTTTCTAGACACGTGTTATGCATGCCATGCCGGGCGGATTTCCCCCGCGTAGGGGGGCGCTAGGCGTAGCCCAATAGTAGATCATGCGAGCGTATGTATTGATGGCCAGCCCTACCACGTACCCTGGACGATGCCTTAGCATGCATGTGGCCATATGGACCCACCCGCTGACTCGGGGGCTGCACCCCTGCGCAGTACGAGCTCAAGCCCGGCTCTGCCAGGGGCGCATTGAATGCGGACATCAGCTGTAGGTGGGCTGGTTTTGGAGCAGACCGTAATCGCAGTAATGACAGTTTCGTGGGAACTGCCCACTCGCTTGCATGCCGACGGCGGGGAGAGCGCGCCTTTGTGAATGTGTTCCGCGATGGTAGAGCTAAGTCTTGGCGTGCAGCCGTATACACATAGAATGCATTTACGTGCTATATAAAAAATCGCGCCCTCGTGACATTGGGTTATCAAGTTCATTACTATCCCTAAACAATGGCACGCACACGTATGGCTTTTACAACGAGAGCACAACAAACGCCACTTAGTGCTGCCCCCACGCATGATGTCATGTTCACGTATGGCACATGGAAGGGCGCGGCCGAAAACGAAGGCGAGGGCTGATAATGGGCCAATCTATAATTGATGTTTGACAAAGGGGGCAGGACTTGTGTCGGCAGGTGTATGGTTCGCTGGTTTTTTACATCGTGTTCTTATATTCGTACCAATATAAGATATAGTCGCTATATATAGGGAGATATTTACCAGTCGCAGTCGCTATACAGGTACTGGCTGGTACCGGTACCTTACGACGCACGGCGTACGATTCGTACAAGTAGTCGCTACTATGGGCACCAGCAATACAAGGTTGAGGATTATTGGTAGTCGTACCCGTACTAGTCTACTTACTCGGAGTCTCATCAGTAGTACCTAGCTGTTTATCAGGCATGACAGGTACTTCTGCTGGTAGCAAGTACGACACCCGTAGTACAGTACCCGTATCAGATGCACTTGATATCGTAAAGCAGATGATATTATTTTTGGCGCCTGCCCCATACACGGCTACATAGCGTCACTCACGTGAGTGACTCACTAGCGTAGTGACTCACTTGCGTCACTCACGTGACTCACTAGCGTAACGTCACTCACCACTCAGTCACTCACTACATAGCGAGTACATTAGCGCTAGCATGTCGAGCTTCAAACCAGGGTTGGGGTAATACGTCGGACAAATTTACCCGGTTGATGCATGAGCCCTTCGTCTGGGTTCGAGTCCGGCAACGGTCTAAAAATAATGGCTATGCCGGACCTACGACTACTGCAGTTCGCGCACGGGGTCAAGTGCTGGGGCGGCTTCGGCTTTTTTTTCCCGCCCCCGGGACAGGACTGGCAGTGAAACCCTTGCAGCGTCTCTACGGCCGTTTGGGCAGCAATCCAGTCACGGAAGTTACGGGAGCTTCGGGTTATCACAGGGGCGAACTTTATTACTTTTACGTCGCGGACAGGACCAAGCAAGGGGAGAAATGAACTGTCAGATTGTCAGATTTGAGATATGGGAAATATGCCAGATTATAATCCGGCAGATTTTTCTCTGCGAAATTCCGCAAGATGAGCAAAAACTAATCCTTACTTTCCGCGGGGTAGCGGGGAGAAGTGGGGTGGTCGGGCTCGGGGCAAGGTGGGGGGGGGGGGGGGGGGGGGGGGGGGGGCTCCCCGAAAATAATTCTTTCCTTCAGAATGCCTTGATGACCCTTATTTATTCGTGGGATACCTGATGCCCAATTTTTAACCTTCGGTGACGCATCATCTATGCCGAATTCCCGGTCGACACTCCGCGACATCGCCGAATAATCATCATTTCCTAAAATTTCCCATGCTACTACTGCTGCTACTACGATCAAATATTAATGTAAAGCATCGGCGTTATGGATGCTGATTAATATTCAGGTGCTGTTGTTGCTGGAAATATGCCAGCATCACATGTCTACTTGCATAATCTGTCCACTTTCGCATATTGCGTTAAACTTGCAGTTCATGACGATGTTACCGGTGAGTTGCATGGCGCATGAAATAGCTTCATTTGCAGCCCTGTGTTTTTTAGTATTAGTACAGTAATACGCGAAAAGGCACATTGAATTACCTGAGGAAATTGTAATGTTGGTCTGCTATACCTTCAAGTTGTGGAATGTGGAATGGGGTTGCCAATCCCTCGGTACTTGGCAAGCTCTTGACATCGCTACTGTGAATCATCATGGGGTGAAGCCACTAGAGGCTGACAATGCGCAGTCGTACTCCAAGCTGGTCCTCGCTGTTGCTGATGAGCTGGTATGTTGTCGACGGCACTATTCTGTAAGACACATCTCCGCCTCGTGACTGCCTAGTCGTGTGAGAGCTACCTTCTGCACATTCTCCTCACGCTTGAGCAAGCCTGTCCCATCCCTTGAGTCCTGCCCACACGGCATGTACTCCGTGACGATACCGCCAATGCTGTCTGAAGAGCCGCTTCCTTCGGCAGAAAAATCGTTAATTCAGTCGTGTCTTTCTAGCTTCCGCCCGTAGACGACATGCTTGACTTGTTTGCTTTCCTTGTTGCACCTCAGTGCCCCCCCTCCCCCCCCCCCCCCCCCCGGCGAAAGCCACAGGGATAGCACACATGCAGTCTCGTCCGGAGCCAGGAGACGTCGGGCGCGCCATAAAGCGCAAAGGGGCGCCGCCGGGGCCGCGAAGCTAGGCCGCGTTCAATCTTGCTATGAATTCGCCTCACGACGCTCAAACCGACTGCTTGAATGGAGCTGTCCCAACCACCGGCATGCCTTAGTGGACCTTGAAGGCGGCTCCAGGTGAAAGGTGCGTGTTTGGGTGTATGGTGGCTGACGCTGCAGGGCTGGACCCCCCCCCCCCCCCCCCTCCCGGTCCTTCGCCCGCCCCTCACCCCATGGCGTGCTGGACGGCCGGAATTAGTGTAGTCGTCATCCTGTAGGGCCCACAGTCTGGGGATCAAGGGTTTTTAGCATACCCCCCCCCCCCCCCCCCCCCAAAAAAAAACCCCAATATATATTAGCACATCATTTCCCGGCGGTGGACAGGACCCGGACATACCGTAACTACGTCATAATACATTACGATACGTTACGTCAACCTTTGGTGATGACGTAGCTTTTGGTTCGATGTAATTTCTTACTCAAGGCTTATATCGCTTCTATGTGAAAGTGATACACATCCCTCTTCACTTCATCACCAGCTAGTGAGTAGGGATGGTAACAGTTGGCCGTCGTGAATTGCTGCCACTGTGTCTGCGCTCTCCTGAATGACACATTTAGTGTGTCAGGCACATACACTACCGCCGGCAATGTGCTTACATATAAATACTTACCGATCCTCTGGCAGATTGGGCTGGAATACCATCACCTGGCCGCCACGGTCCAACCGGAACTGCCGGATGACACCCTCGGTATGGGAGTGCATCTGCAGTCCCAGGGAAATTAATTTCTCATTGATAGGCACCTTGCTATCGGCCGTGCGGCGGGCAAAGCCGCCTAGCTCAGTCTGCCGTATGGCGCCAGAAATGTCAGATACGCCGGAGAAACTCGGCCGCCGCTGGACTACCCGCACTGCCGGCTGGAATGCCAACGCGCGCAAGGCTGCGGGTGCTGCGCTCGCCGCCCGCCTGGGCAAGGAAGTAGTACTGCGGCACCGCGCCGGCGGCGGTGGGCACCTCGAACATCATCAGGCGGTCGCCATACAGGTTGCGGGCGTCCTCCATGATGATGAGGTAGTCTTTGCCACCGGCCGCGGCCAGCCACTCCATGCCATCTGCACGCAAGGGTCGAGAATCAGCTGCAGAGCAAGGCAAATGCATAAGTCACGGTTGCAGCGCACACGGATGTGGCCAGCGCGCACCGATGTCCTCAAAGGTGTTCCTTTCCGTGTCTTTGTCCCGCATCGTGTTGGCCCGGCGCCCATCCGCGAGCTGCCCCTTGCCCCCCAGGTCGATGCGGCGGCTCACATCCGTCTCGCCCTCCAGCAGCTCGTATCTCGCGGGAATCCCGTCGGGCAGCTGTCCCGGTGCCAGCTCGTCCAGGACAGCCTTGAGGGAGCGCCCGTCGCTGCTGGACCCGGCAGACATGTCATAAATGCCAAAGTACCCGGCAGTGCTGCCCTGGACGTAACGCGCGTTGCCGCGCGGGTCAGGAGTCACGTGCTCCATCTTGTAGGCCGCCTCATCGCGCCCCGCGCCCGTCCAGAACTTGAGCCGCTCCCGCCTCCAACCAGCACCCGCTGCAGCGCCCTCGATGACTGGCGGCTCCTGAAACTCCCAGGCCACGTCGTACTCGTAGTTCCTCACCTGCCCGTCCCACTGCCAAGCGGTGGGCGCAAAGATGCCGCTGAGCAGCTCTCGCTGATTGGACCGGTCCTTGTTCTTGTGCCACTCGTCACGGTCCTCCAGGCGGCTGTCGACGGCAAACCCGTACAGCTTGCCAAACGCCAGGCCGTTGCGCGCCAAGAAGCCGCAGGCGATGCCGCACCAGGAGCCATCGGCATTGTAGCCCTTGGCGCCGACGTAGACTCGGCTGGGGACGATGTTGGTGGTGCGCGCCCATTGGGAGCCATCAGAGCGCGGGCCGACAGCGTCGGACCGCCGCTCGCTCAAAACCCTGATGCCGGCGCTGCCAAACTCTCCGTTGTAGCCAGTGACGGCGAAGCAGACGTAGCCAGCGTGGCCGCAGTTCAGCTCTGCAATCTTCTCGAAGCCGCTCGCGCCCATGGCGCCCACGGCGTGGAGGGTCTTGGTGGCCACGTCCAGCGCATGCGGAGACAGACCGACAAAGCCGCTGGCCGCGACCTTTTGTGCGTCCAGCCGGGTGAACTCTTCCACCGTCATGAAGATGGTGTCCTCCACCCCGAGGCCCTCGCCCCACTGAGCACACACAACCGGGAATCAGCCACAAACAGGCGCGAATCGCAGAGCATGCCAAGCCGGTATATGTGCACTCGAGGGTGCCGACACACCGATAGGAAGCCGTGATGTAAATATATATATATATATACATACATATACATATACATATACATATACATATACATATACATATACATATACATATACATATACATATACATATACATATACATATACATATACATATACATATATATACATATACATGCATGTATTCATATATGCATAATATATATACATATATATATATGTGTGTGTATATCCACTCTTATATAAACGTAACTATGTATGTATATACACATGTCTCAAATTGGGGTTGCATGCGGCCTGTCGGAACATTTGACATGGCTTTGCGGCTGGTTTGCCTATACCTCTGACACGCAGGGCAGATCCTCATTACCACATGGATGACAAGATTGACCAGATTGCTACTACTAAGGAGTGCTGTTCGCATTTGCTCAGTACAAATACAAATGTACATCCACATCCACATAAGCATGCCGGCTTGAGCCCTGGAAAATTCAGTAGCGGGTGATTGCCCGAGTCGTCAGATATCAATACAGCAGCAGCAGGTCACCTGGTGAGCCTCCTCCAGGTGCGCAGAGCAGAACGAGTGGAACGTCCACCAGTCCGAGTCCTCTCCGTCATCTGACACGAACGTGCCGTCGGCAGCGGTGTCTCCATAGTGCACCGCGCGCGCGTTCACGCCCCGGGCGCCCACCAGGTAGCCCCCCAGGTTGACGACCCACTCGATCATGGGGCCGGCGCCGCGCACCATGGGCGCCGCGGCGTTGCCGTTGCGCATGAAGCCTGCGAGCATGTCCTTGTTGTAGTCCACGTAGTGGATGTGGCTACCCGTGAAGTATGCAAAGCCCCTGCCAGAACGCACAGCAGCCTCTCAGTCAGGTAATATATGATTCGCTGCGATGGCCACATGTGGGGTGTATCGATGCATTGGCCGGGCGTCCGGCTGGACCGGTGGATACCCCTCCCTGCATGGCACGGACAGGACAATAGATGGTAAAAGTGTGCTAGTTGCGGGCACGTACATGTTCACCGGCATCGGCCAGGTCGGATTTCCACCAAAGCCGGAGCTTTCAGCCTGGAAGACCAAGCGGACGGTGCAGTTGTCCAGCCGGTAGACACCCTGGCCGTCGGGCACCCCCGCGGGCATGTAGCCTGTGAAGGGGTCGTACTCGCCAATCGTCAGCAGAGGCTTGAGGTTCCCGAAGGGGAAGTCAGTGTCGCCTGAGGGGCCGTCGCGCACAAGCTCGTCCCGGGAGCCCGCGTCCGCCGCCTCCGCGAGCAGCGCCGTGTGCCAGCCCAGCGGTTTCAGCTGGCGGGCGGCAGCGGCAAGCCCCTTCCTGCCCCCCTGGCTGTACGCCCGAGCAACGCCCGGGAGGACCTCGCCGCGCGCGGGGGTTGGAGGCGGTAGCTTGATGTCCGGGCAGGCTTGAAGCAACGGGCGAGCGTTCATCGCAACAACAACCGAGGGCGCCGTTGAGGCCGATGCTGCAGCGGCGCCGCTGCCGCCGTCTTCACGGCCCGCAATGCTGCTCGCACCCGTCAGCATGGAGCAGGCGGCTGCGCAGTTGGTCTCCTCCCGGCACGTGGACCCCTCTGGCGCAAAGCCGCCCTGCATGGCGACGAAAGCCACCGTCGCAACGGCGGCGCACAGCGCGAGCGTCGCCACCACGACAGCGATGATACCGGAGACGGACCAGAGGGGCCGGGCGGCGGCACGCCGCACGTCGGCCTCGAGTACGGCGGCGTCCGTCGCGGACGCCAGGCTGCTGGCGCTTTTGTTGGCCTCGTTGGCGGCGGACATCGCGGCTTCCCCGTCCTGCCCTGCCCGCTCGCCCACCTGCCAATGTGACAACGCCACACCTTAGTTCAGTGTTGGCACGGAGGGACAGCGATGGCGACTTCACATCGCAGCTCAGGGAAATCATCACCCCGGTGTGGCGATGACGCCGGGTCCTCAATCACTTGACAGGCGCTCACGCACCCGTCCGGCGCGGCGGACGATGCTGCAATTGTACTACACCAGTCCACATAAGTCTTTGCACATAGAAATCCGCGCGTATCCTCGCCTCGGTGCCCAAGCCATGGGGCCACGGGGCCATGGAGCCTTGTAATCCTGTGTATGCAAGCCTCCTACGCCAAGGAGGCAGCCGTTTCTCCCGGTTATCGCACTTTTATAATTGTTCTTCGGCAATGGCATTGCTTGGCGCATGGCTAAAACCACAGAAAAAACGGGCGATGAATATTGGGCAACTTGTTGGCGGCGTAGCTACCACCCTTCGCATATGCCCGCGCGCTGCCGGTGGTGGGCGGACGTATGCATGCGCTGTAAGACCACCGAGATTGAGCCCAATCAATGCACGCTACCGATGCAATGCATGGTCTTTCCATGAGAGTGTGCCAGTAATCCCGCCGTCGTGATGGGGCCAATCATCCCACAATTTTCCAAGCTGCAAGATAAGCGCCGTTGGCCGCGCCTCCCTGCTGGGTGAAAGTAGCACACAGAATGTGTGTTCGATTCCATAGGTGCATGCTTACAGCACTAATAATATAACGGAGTACCAGGAGATCAACAAAAGCCGCGTAAAAGCGGAATTCAAACAAGACGGGGGACAAAACACCGAAAACCGTGCTGCAACCCGCGCGAGGCGGGACGGGTGAATGATGCGTGCCCGACTGAGAGTCCGGGTCACCCGTGCACGTGTGTGCGACAAGGGCGATCCCTGGCCACGATGTGCGGCTTCGGCAACGTATTGGCGGGCGAATCTATGCCGTTTGCTGATGAGGCAGCAAGCATGCTCTCGAGCTCCCACCAAGCTTAACACCCCGAAGAAATCTCAGTCCAGCGAGCACGGCGTCTTGATGAGCTCGGGGTATGCCCCGAGTGCCTCGCGATGAGAGGGCGCCCCAATTAGCTGCCAAGGACGCAATAGCGAGCAATGTGCGGCGCACCCTTTTGCTCACCCGGCTCGCTCACTATGCTGAAGATCATGCCCGTGTACTCCGGCATGTCAAAGATGTGAGTCTCGAAGTGGTCCAACCTTTTGTCCCAAGGGCTCCCTCCGTATTGTGCCACGCCGCATCCCGGCGTGCAGCCAACCTCCGTTCTTGCATGTCGGCCCAACCGACCCACAACTTGGCCGGGGCCGCCGGGGCACTGCGGGACTTCAGCGTACTTGACCCCGTACTGCAGGGCGGTCTTGAGCTCCAACAGCGTGGGATTCAAGCTCCGCCGGGAATTAAAGCTCCCGGTCGCGTCGTTGAGCCCCGGGAGGGAGAGCTTCGCGTTTGGCACCAGGTCTTTGAGTTCATCAATGGGTACATTCTTGCCTAGGGGCATTGCCTATGGAACACGCCGTCCACCTCTCGGCGACGTACGAGTACAATGATTCCTACATCGTGAACACGATAGTGATCACGGAGGGCGTCCGGGATGGCATCGTGCTGCATCACACACAAGTGAGCTTCAAGTGCCGGGAGATTCATTCGCACGTCGTCCCCATAGAGGTCCATAGTGACATGTTGTGCTTTTGTGGAGGGTAGGATGATGTATATGGCACCTCAGCAAGGGTAATAATCCGTCATTTACCGATCCGTTCGACATCACGTACCCGTAAAGCTTTCCGAGATCAAGCACCGCCCGCCCAACTTGGAAAAACAGAGGGGCGGAACACGCGCAGGCAACGAGAGCGTGCCGAAATAATAGCGTGCGGTGTTGAGTGTTGCTGACATGTAGAGCAGCAGGTCCTAGGATTTCAGTTTAATTAAATGCAGGTATCACATCGGTGTCAAAACCTAGAAGGGTAGTTCAAACATACGATGTATTACATATACATATTACATAAACCTAGGTCATGGTTCCTCAACAGCCATAATTCTCACTTACTCATAACTCACAAACCCTAAGTTACTTTTCCTCGCCCTTGCGGTACCAGTACATGCGGACTGTAGTCCGCCCCGCCGGAGCCTCGACACCTACCGCTACCCGAACCCACACCATCGGCGTCAGGCGGCCCGTGACACCATCAGCAAGTGGGGTGGGTGGTAAAAAAACAACCCGCTACACCCCTCCCTCCAGCACCCTCGACGGGCAAAGCAGCGACGTGGGCTAACTCGCTTGGCCCTGTGTACTCTGTCTTGGCCGGCATGCCGACGGGGCAGGCGAGCCGGCCATCGTCGCGGCCGGCCACCGGTGCCGCCTCTGCCGCCGCCCAGCCGGCGACTACGATAGACGCCTCAACCGCCGCGGCCTCGCTATACGTGGGCGTGGGCAAGCATCAGGGCTTCAGCTTGCGGCGGCTCGCGCTGTACGTGACCGTGCTGTTCGTGTGCTTCGTGCTGGCGGTGAACTGGGCGTACACGCTCGGCATGCGCGACGTGCCGCAATCCAAGGGGGCGCTCGCGGGCGTGCTCAGCCGCTACCAGCAGCGTGCGGGCGAACAGATTGCTCAAGGGAGCGCGAATCTCACCATCATGCCAACAGGTGAGCGCCGTTACCCACCTGACCGCATGCTGAAGTATACGGGATGGGCACATTGGTAAGCGTGCTGACGACGGGCCACCGGTAGTGTAACTGCACCTGCGCGCCCGCCGATGAGCTCTGCACCGGGTGGACACCACAGGCTTGACGGGACCCCCTACCAAAGCACAATTAGAAGCCGTAGCGGCACCGTCGCCGCAGCCAGCCATGGAGTCTCAAGTGTGTGCCGCCCTCCCATCCTGCCCCGCTACCAAACCTTGCCGACCGGCGCATGCGGCAAGCGCCGCCAAGCCGGGGGGGGGGGGGGGGGGGGGGGGGGGTGATCGCAGCTGAGCGAGGGCGCTGTGAGCTGTGCGCGCAGGAGCCGCCGGGGATCACTGTGGCTGAGATGCGGCGGCAGGGCACGTATGTGCTGCACCTTCTGCGCATGGTGGGCGCCCAGCCGCCCACCTATCCAGTTGCAACTGTGCCCCCCCTCCCAAATAACGCACATGCACACATGCGTAATGGTGGCTGATCCTTGGTAACTCCAGCCATTGACGCCGCCCCCGCAGAGGTTGAAGCGATCCATAGACGACTGGCGAAAGGTGTCCCCAATCCCCCCACTTTGTTTCCCCTTGCAGCCATGCTCCCCGACGGCAGCCAACCCCGCATCCGCAGCCCGGCCTCACAGCACCCCGCATGCCCCGCAGCTGCCGCGCTCGGACCCCTCGCACTCCCAGATGTGGGACAGCTGCGCGATTGTGGGCAACAGCGGCGCCATGCTGGGCCAGGGCCGCGGCGCGGAGATCGACGGCCACACTATGGTCATGCGGTGAGCAGCCCGGCTGCGTGCGATGCGGGAGGAGCCCCCCCCCCCCCCCCCCCCCCCCCCCCGCTCCAGCCCCCCTTTCAGCATGGGTAGGCTGGTAAGTGCCTCTGATCATGGTCCAGTGCGTGCCCCCCCCCCCCCCCCCCCCCCCCCCCCCCCCGGCCTCCCCTTTCCTTCCCCTTTCCCTTCCCTCCAGGCTGAACAACAGCCCAACCCGCGGGCACGAGGACGATGTGGGTGCCAAGACCACTGTGTCGCTCATCAACGGCTGGCGGCTGCACTGGTGCGGCGAGCGGCCGATGTGTCCGTGCTGGCCGTACGGGCTGGACGTGGCGCTGATGGCGTACATCTGGGAGCCTTTCATGGCGGACGTGCGTGCCTGTCCTCTTCCCCGTCCACCCCCTCCGCCTGTGCCCCTCTCCTCGCACGCTGTCATTGTCCAGGGTGCTCGACCTCCTTCTGCTGACAGCTGTCTATGTTGACAGGACATCCGGCGATGTCTGGCCAGCCACCCGGGTGCGCTCATCCTGGCTGTGGAGAAGGAGCTGGAGGCGCTGGCCAACCGCATCGCACGCGAGTACACGGCGCGGCGCTTCGAGGCGCTGACGGACCCGGCGGAGAAGCGGCGCATGCGGGAGGAGCGGCAGCGGGTCAAGCTAAACTTCTCCACGGGTGAGCCCGAGTAGTCCCATCATTGGCGGCTGCCCTGCCCAAAGCACCAGTGAAACTGAGCATGCCCCGTACAGCTGGGAGGGTTGGTGCCCTGAGCACGTGCCGCCGCGCATGCATACATGCATTGCATGGGTGGGGTGGCCAATTACGGGTGGAGGGTGGGGGAAGGTATTACTAGCGAGGGTGCGGGGTGAGCTTGTGAGGGGTGGAGTTGGGATGTAAGTGGAGAGGCGACTGAGTGTGAGGATGTCGATGCGGAGCGCGGACAAGAGAGAGAGAGAGAGAGCTTACACGTTTTGTGGGGGTGAAACATAGACGCGGAGCACAATGACAAAAGGATTTTATTATAACGGCAGTGTTGGAAGGGTTTGATGGCTTGCATAGAGTGTTATTACCTTTTGCCTGACGCGTAAATAGAAAAGATGAGAGATCCCTGTATACTCTCAAGTGACACTTCGACATTCCGATGAAAAACAGCATGGTTTTGGAGCACATCAAGACGCCCCAACAGTCAATGAGGTTTCACAGCGATTGCTTCGGAATCGCAGTCACTGCTCCGAAACCATGCGCATCTTGTTTGACGTAACAGTAGTCCCAGGTTCCGAGTGCGGCGCGCACTGACCCGGGGCGCCTGTGTGCAGGGCTGCTGGGGGTGACGATCAGCCTGGGGCTGTGCCAGCGCATCTCCCTGTACGGCTTCAATCGTCACGCGTCGCAGCACCACTACTGGGAGAACGCTACGAGGCATGAGATTCTGGACCACGACTACCAAAGCGAGGCCGACTTTTACGCGGAGCTGGCCGCGGGCACCAGCAGCCTGGGCCGCGCCTGGCCGCTGCCACCGGTGAGGTTTGTGGAGTAGATGGGTGGCGGCCGCGTGGGATCGCAACAATGATCGGATGGTAGATCGAGAGCGCATCGATGAGCAGCATGAGGCTGCGACCGGCATGCCACAAGCCAGTCAATAAATTTATAAATAAAGGAATAAATGTGTGGGTTCCCATGCCGGAACAAGCTGAGGCTGTCAGGCAACCACCTCGGCGAATGTGCTATATGGTTGTACCATCGCTTTGTTCGCATTATCACGCGTTTCTGTGCCGCTCGTGAACATGGTCAGTCCAATATTTACAAATTACCTGCTTACCCAACTGAGATGCCGTGATGCCTTCCAACCACCTTCAGCTCTATGTTTGGTTTCTGTCTCTCTCTCTCTCTCTCTCTCTATCTATCTCTCATGTATATATGTAATATATGTATGTATATATGTATGTATATATATCCAAATAATTATGTGGATGAAGCCCTGCTGTTGAATTGTCAGTAAGCCACGTTGATGCTTGGTTGGGTAGATGTGGAGGGCACGAGGTGAGGACAGCATTGAATGCCTGCCGCGCTTGTTTTCATTTGTCTCTCCGCAGAGCAGGGGAGGGGTGGGAAAGGTGGGAATGTTCTTCAGGGAGGTCTTAAAGTAGGAGCGTTGCATTATCAATATAACACCGCTTGCAATTAGTGTAGGTATGAATACATATAGATATATAAAGACACGATATACCGGTGGTGACTGAAGACTGTATGGCATACGTTGAACAGACAGCTTCGTTACATATTGTGCCACATTTGCCGTCCTTCAAACCGCGTGATACCAACCACCCAATACTTTTAGGGCACTAAATGTATCCGAAGAAGCTGGCGGGGGGGGGGGGGGGGGGGAGGGGGACCGGCGACCCACCACGCATGACCCCATGTTGGCCATCCAGGCAACTTGGTCAGTACCCGTGTCTCACAACATCTGACATCAACGCGAGCAAAATATGCGAGCTGTGGGCGCCAGCTCTGTTCCCCAAGTCTTTTCCGGGCAGGGCGAGCACGTCGCCGTCCGCCAGGGTCGCGGTGAGCTGCAGGAAGTCACGGCATTGGTGAATTGTTTTTGCCTAGGTTGGCAACATGTCATCGGCAGCCCCTGCACCCCCACATAAGCACGAGCAATGGGCGCAACTTGTTCCTGTGGCCGACATTCACTACCTACGCCGGACCTACGCTCGATATCTTGTCCCGGCAGCAAGTGCGAAGGCGCACATCCTTGTTAATATTCATTATCACATGCCCTTGCCCACGGCGTGGTCGTCCCAACACTTGCGCCCCCACCCTAAACCCCACCATGCAACCGCTTCACCAGCCTCGCCTCACACTTCTGCGACGCGCGACATGCTAGGCCGCCTGAGATGTCTCACCTCCGGGCGTGAAAAAAATGAAAATTAAATTTGATTCAACAAACTCTGCATGCGCTTTGCCCATACTGAGTTCTTCTGAGGGCCTGCTATTTCTTATCATCAAGGTGGATAACACATTGTGTATCCGGGCGTGATATCATGTCTAGTTCCGGCGGCATGCCATCAAGCGTTCGGAGAGCGCAGATAGACCTGTCGCCGTCCCCAATCTGCAGCCCGGCACGCTACTGCTGCCCGTCGCCCAGTTACTCCTGGCTGCGATATTCGGACAAAATCGTGGCAAAATATTTTGAATTGTCAATAGCAGTTGCAATACTATAATGACTATTATTCGTGATATGATGATTAAACAATTATCGCCAGACCTGTCACTTAAGACCCTATTCTATTGTTATTTATTCTCTGAATGTTGGCGGCCGCCGGTTGATTGGCAACTGCGCCATCTCGGAGCAGCAAGCAGACTGTTTAGCGAATGAAAGATCGCTAACGGGCGGCGATGTTGTCTCGTCCGAACTTCACTTATATGCATAATGTACCTGTAAGGCTACGAGTACTGGTGTGGATTAAAAAAGCCAATAACAAGTCCACCGCGAACACAGCAAGCCGCCTAAAAGCGGCCCGCATCCCGCACGAGGCGGGATGAGTGATGCGCGCTCGGCTCAAAAGTCCGGGCCACGCATGCACGTGTGTGCGAGGGTGATCATGAACGCGCTGTGCAATTGCGGCAACGGGACGGCGGACGAATCTGCGCCGTCTGTTGAGGCAGCAAGCACGCTCTCAAGCCGCCACCAAGCTCAGGACCCCGAGGAAATCTTGCGAATAAGGCCTCCTGGTGAGCCCGGGTGGTGCACCAAGTGCCCCGTGATGACTGATGAGAGGGCACCCAAAACCGCGGCCAAGCAGGAGATCACCGCGCACCGACCGTGCGGCGCACCCCCTTACTCACCTCACCCAATGTGCCGAAGGCCATGCCCGTGTACTCCGACATGTCTATTATGTCTCGAAGAGGGCCCTCCTGTCCCGGCTCCGTGTTGTGCCACGCCGCATCCCGTTTGCCAATAACCCCCGTTGTATGTCGTCCAACAAGGAGCGCTCAAACCTATTCACAGCCGTGGCCCGGGGCACCGCAGTGCACTTTACCCCGTACCGCATAGTGTTGAACTCCAACAACGTGGGCTTCAAGCTCCGGGGATCATATCTCCCGGTCACGACGTTGAACGCCGGGAGGGAGAGCTCTGCATCCGGGACCAGGTCATTGAGTATATCCCTGGGTACGGTGTTGCCGAGAGGCACTGCCTGCTGGAACAAGTCATCCACCTCCCGGCGTCCAGCGACACCAGCGAACACAGTGTCTCATCGCGGAAGGACTGTGCGATAGCGTCGTGCTGTACACGCCAATGAGCGTCTCCAGGTGCCGGGAGGTTCATGAGCGCGTACTGAGTACTGGTACTGCGGCGTGCGGCGGACGACGGGCGGCGGCGGCAGCAGTAACTTCGAGCAAACACTGTGTTAATATACTGTACTGTGCTTACATCAGCCATAAATGCGCGCGAGTGCAGCATCCTTTTCCTTCCCCAGTACTTTGCGTGCATTCTCTGGACGCTCTCCCTGTAACCAAAAAGACATATTGAGTGCAGCATCGCACCACTGTGCCATAGCCCAGTCGCCCCCGGCCGCCCCCAAATGCTCGGCGTATCTCATAATCCCTATATATTGGCAAGTAATCCTCATGATAATCCTTGTGTCCAGTTATGATGATTATAATGCGCCTCGACGAGCGACTACCGTAGTCGCTACTGGTAATAATGGCACTCCACCCTTCCCCGCGTCCCGGCTGCCCATTGCTTGCCCCTCCTCGCCCCCCCCCCCCCCCCCCCCCCCCCCCCCCGCCCCTCCCCTCCCGGCGGGCCTTATCCAACCCGAACACGTTCACGGTGCCAGTGCCTCAGTGCCCCAGCATGGCCCGCAGCTTGGACACAGAGGCCTCGCTGAGCATGAGGGTGGAGTTGGGCGACGATTCCGTCCTGGCTTCGCTGGGCTCCGCGTCGGCGTTTGCAGCGGCGCCGCGCAGCTCTGTGCGGCTCCCGTCCGATGCGTTCGAGGGCGTGGGGGAACTGGATGTTCAGACGGAGAAGGAGCGCTACACGGGCGGTGAGGCGCCGCGGCTGGCAGTGCACTGGAGCGCCGCGCTCGGGCGCGCCACCCCGCAGCCGCACACCGACTACAGCATCCCCGAGTTTGCGGACTTCGCCGAGTTCCGCGACCACGAGCGGCGCATGCGAGCGCGCAATCGCACACGCGCCGCCTGGGCCACGGGCACCCAGCCCGACGAAGCCGCCTGCAGTACCAGCGGCTGCGAGGTGGCGGGCGGCAACGAGCTGTTTTTATCGCACAGCTGGCGGAGCGCCTTGCCGACACAGAAGCGCAAGTGGCAGTTGATCGGAGCTCTGAGCAGCATGCCCGCCTCCAGCGAACCGCGGGTAACCTCCTTTCCCACTGGGGCGGTTCACTCCCACTACCCCGCCTTCCCCCTTTGTCGATCCCCGTCACTCCCGCAACCTCATCCCGCTGACCCGCCCTCTCGTTTCGGCTGCTCGCAGGCATTCGGCGAGTCCTCCCTAGCTGGGATGACTTACTGGTGTGCCCATGGAGCCAATCGCGCTTCACTGACCTTGTGTTTATGGGGGTGGTGGAGGGCAACCGGGGGGAGGTGGGGTGGGTTGGGGGGGGGGGGGGCGCTTGAGGCCGCGGTGATGGCGCTGAGGGCATGGTGGGCATGGGCTTGGCCTGGTGTGCGCAGGGCAGATTACCTTGACCTGCACGCGGAGGGGCCAGTGAAGTGGCGGGAGGAGATCTTCAGGGGCATCCGCTGCAGCGCCAAGGTGGTGTGCTTCATTGACGGGGAGTACCTCAAGAGCTTCAACTGCTTACAGGCAAGCAAGAAAGCCAGCTGATCCGCCGCCCGACCACGCGTGGAGGAGGCTGCAAGCTGATCCCCTGTCCTTGTCTCTTACACATGCAGGAGCTGGCGTGTGCGGTCCATCATTCAAAGCCGCTGGTGCCGGTGATCATGGATCAGGCTGCCTGGCACCTGCTGACCACGCCGCGCGGCGCGGAGGAGGTCCTCCAGGACCCGGGCTGCGGGCTGGCGGACTACCTGGGCAGGCCGCTGCTGGAGGGGCAGCCGCTGAGCGAGGACACGCTGCGGGAGCTGTACTGGCAGCTGAGCGCCATCAACTTTTGCCCTTGCCGCCAGGAGGATGTCGCCAGCATGGGGGTGGTGGAGGTGGTGCGCAACCTGCAAACGTACATCGGCAAGGACATCCCCTACCTTAAGGTCTCCTCTCCCAATCCTGCGCCTCTTTCCTCCCCGCTGGGTACGTCCTATGTCCTGAGAGAATTTTTCCTGGAGAGCTCGCCAACCCTGCCTATCTGCCCGCCCTCTCTCGCCTCAGGAGTATGCGGAGCTGGACCGGCGCGCGCGGGACTGGGCGGCCAGGGGGGAGCCCATCGCGGCGCTGCTGCACCGCGAGGAAATGTGGAAGTGGAAGGCGTGGGCCAAGATGGCCAACCGGCACGGGCAGAGGCCGCCGCCCAACGCGGTGCAGGCCGCCTACGTGGCAGCGTCGGAGCGCAGGTGCACGTTCAAGAAGCTGGCGGGCTGGGCGCTGGCGGCGGTGGTGGGAGCGCTGCTGCTGGCGGCGGTGGTATTTGCGGGCGTGATGTGGGACCGCGCGGCGCGGCAGCGGGGTGCGTGCGGCACGTGATCGCACACGCAATAGGAGCATTGAAAATAGTGGCCCGGCAATGGATGTAGATTGTCACCAGCAGTGCAGCTAGCCATTAAAGCGCCGGGATTTTACACTATGACTGCTCTTATTTGAAAAATCACCGGAAATACTGCGTCACCTACATCCCAGGCCGCCCGCAAAGGCCACAAGGCGGCGCCAGCATCGAATCACAACACGTACCCTGTGTGATGCCCACGCGGTCATGGCTGAAAGGGGCTGTTTGTTCACTGGCCAGCCATTGACAATACACTGGAGTGGGACGAATATGTATTTAAAAGGGTGTGCACATTACAATGTGGTGTCACATAGACCAGTTCCCAGTCTCCCACCCACTGCACAACACTACAACTATCTCGTCACGGGGGACTCCTCGCGGGTATTCTTCCCCCTGAATCCACCGGCAGGTGGGCCGCATTTGGTCCCCATGGAAGATTTGCTCCGCCCATGATAGCAGAGTACTACAACCTACGTTGCGGCTGGCTGCAAACGGGCCTCCTCTTGTCGCCCACTATAAAGCACTGCCATGTGCCCCAGGGACAGCGGTGCGGCCTGGTTCACTGCAGCACCTCCAGGCGCTCTCTGTTCACCGCCCACCAGCACGCGTTCATGTCCGCAGGGTAGACCGGCTTGTAAACCCACTTCAGCACCTCCAGGCGCCCTCGTGCAGCTGCCTCAACGCAAGCGCTCGCGTCATGCTGCCAGGCGCAGCCCCGCGCCTTCAGCCATCACAAGGTCCCCTCTCTTCCGCTGCAACAGCTTCCCAACTACAGCGACTGCAGCAGTCACAAGCAATACGGGCGCCGGCACGGTTATCAGAACAATGCAAACATCTAAGAAGAATAAGAACCTGGCTGCTATGCCTGCCAGAGGTCGAATGCAGACAAAACTATAGCGGAACTATACCGAATGTCCTTATAGCTTGCATGCAAGCCCAACTTGAGACAGATAATAAGAGTCCTTGTAGGTGCGCCGGCTCCAGTAGCAGATCGGCAGAACATAGCAGTGAAAGGTCTGCCACGCCCATTGCCCATTGCATAGATCCAGGCACCCTGCTGATTCTACGGCATAACACATCTTGTCTTCACCCCCGGACCAGTTGTCCCGCTCCAATGCCCACTGCAAAAATATTGAAATGTCCTTCTTAGGTGCGGTCGCGGGTTGCCTGCTTGCGGCGCAACGCTTTGGCGCAGCGGTCACAGCAGACGTGTAGCCGCTGCTACAGGCAGGAAGCACGGGCCTGTCGGCGGGGCGATGGGCGGCTGCACCCGTCGCCTGGGTTGTATCATTGTTGGATTTAGGGAGCGCACTGATGGCCTGGCTATGTCCTAAGCCTTTAGCGACTACGGGTAGTAGGTACATTACTTATTATAGTAAGATCGAGCAAGCTGCCACGCCACCGCTATGACGAACAGCATCGCGATATAATATGCACCCATTGCTGATGTTCTTCACATTTTACAACAGATTATACTTATTATCTACAACTAATGCGCTGACTCGCGTTACCTATCCTAGCCCTGCGCATACTGCCACGGCGGCGGTCCCAGTCATCATCCCCCATCCCGGCGCGCGCCACTACCAACACGCACTGTTCACGACGACAACCGCCAGTAGCGACGACTATGGAGATACCTGTACCCCGACCGAAATAACGACGGCGACCGGCAACGCAGTAGCAACGCGCGCGCTAAGCGCTTGCTATACTTTTCCACAAATTCGTATAAATTTATATTATACTAAATTGCTCCTGATTTATTTTGAAATCCTTGTAGCCGCTATCCGTATCATTTTTAATTTTTTGCGGCATATCATATATTATTTATTATCTCATAAATTATTATTATTCTTATGTATTTTGTAGCCAGATATATACCTTTGGATACCTTTCCATGAATTGTTCGACAGTTTGCACTATCATCGGCGCTACTGTTTAATGTCGCTTGCGTTCCTCCGTCGCGCGCACGCTGTAACGCTGTCTCTCAGATAGTGCTGCTGTGCTGCTCGCGGCGCCAGTGTCGTCGCAGCGCAGCCCGTGCCTGCAACACCACTGCGCAACGGCCGTATCACCTGCCAAAGAGCTATGTCGTCGGCAGCCAGTACCGCAGCTGCGAATTTGCTAAGGCGCGGCTGCGCTAGCCGGCACTGCTGTGCGGCGGCGGTAGCGCGCTCGCCGACGAATGGGCGGGCGGGCCGTGGCTGCTTGGCGGGTAGCGCAATCAGCCGCTTCTCGGCACAGCGGATGCCGCCGCCGCTATACTGCCGCCGCTCCGCCAGAATGGCCACCGCAGTACTGAGCAGCAGGTCCGGTGATGGTGCTGCGACGGGCAGCAGCCTGCCGCGTGCGCTGGGCAGCGACTGGCCGAACCCCATGGCGTCGCCGGTCGAAGCCCATCCCGCCGCAGGCGCGCACGAGGCGGATATGCGCACGCTGCTGCGTCGGCTGGGGGTGCTGGGCCCCGCGGCCGGCAACGCCCGCGCGCAGGCCAAGGCCGAGGCGCGGCTGGCTGTGGCTGTAGCCTATGTTACGCTCTGCAGCCCGCCGTCCGCCACGCCGCAGGCGCTGCGCGTGCACGGGCTGTGGTTCCAGTGGGCGATGCACCTGGACGACGCACTAGACGGAATGGCGCAGGCCGAGAGGGCGGAGCTGCTGGACGGCATCCTCGAGCTCCTGGACGCCGCCGGCTCGAGGGGGTCCCCGCATGTAAGCCCACGAAAACAGTACTCCCACCCATCCAACCCGCAGACCTCCCTTCATCGTCCTGCACATCCTCCAAGAAGCGCTTCCCTACCCTGGCGTTCACCCTCCTTTCACAAACGGGGGAGGATGCTCACCCATCCGCAGTGGGCGTACTAGCGTATAGCGCTACATATAGGGCCACAGGTTTATGCATATACATTATTCTCTCCAAGTGATATCTAACTAGAGGCCTGTCCTATACATCCCTATGCCCCGCCCAATGCGGCTCAGGCACCAGTAGCGGACGCCCCAGAGGCGCACTGGGCGCTGGGGCAGGTTTTCTCCCGCGAGCTGGCGGCCGCCTACCCGGGAACCCCCGCCCTGGCGCTGTTCCGCGACGCCGCCGTGCAGCTGTTCCTCACGCCGGGCAGCCCGCCGCCTCCCACCGCCGGCCCGGAGGCGTACATGACGTGGCGCCAGCGTGACGTGGGCTTTGCCACCAACGCCGCGCTGGAGCAGGCGGCTGTCGGCCTGTGGCTGCCGCCGGAGGAGCAGCGCCGGCTGCAGCCGCTCCTGGAGGAGGCCTCGCTGTGCGCCGGGGCCACCAACGACCTGTGGTCGCTCCACCGCGACGGCGACACCAACCTCGTCGCCGCCATCCTGCGCCGCCCGGTGGCGGCCGCGGACGACCCGCATGTCGTGCTGGCGGCGGCGGAGGAGGGCGCCGCCCTGGCGGTGGAGTACCGCCGGCGCTTTGAGCAGGCGGCTGAGGGACTGGAGAGAGAGGAGGGCGGCGGCGGGGACGCGCAGCGCTTTGCAATGGGCGCCTTTGTGGGCGCGCTGCGGCGCTGGCTGGACGGCATCCAGGCGGTGGTGGCGAACGACCCCAGTGGCCGCTACGTCAGCCCACACGCTGCGCTGCGCCTGCTGCGAAAGAGTGCGCTGGAGGATCGCTAGCGCGTGGCGGGTGGCCGGTAGGTTGGGGGGGCAGTGGGGTGCTGGAACAGCACCAATGCGGTGGGTCGCCTGATATTTGGGGCTCCATTGCATGCTGCTGCGGCCGGTTGCAACGTCATACTGAGGCGATGTAGGTCGCCGCTGCTCTGAGAAGGCAACATGCCCCTGCCTCCAAATTATATATCACACCCACACCCCCCCCCCCTCACACACACACACACACACACCTTTGGCTGCGCTCACGACAAATGGTCCCCCCTTCACCCGTGTTCTGAAGACGGCAAAGCTTTGAAAAGCTGGGAAAACCTGAGTAAATAAAGCAGAATATAAGTATGCTTCAAGCGCACCACTGGATAAATATGGTAAACGTGTGGTGTTTGATCCAATGCAGTGATTCATTATTGTGCTGGCCCACGCGGGCAGTTAAATGGTAGGATGGGTGAAATGTGTGCGGTGCTGTGCTGTCATAGGTAGGGTGCGCAAGGTATGATTGCACGATATGGATATATGTGCATATACACACATGTACAATTCACATACTGCGCACAGGTGGCAATTAATGCCAATCGGAGGGGCCTGGCCTTGTTTGATTTGCCACCTGTGTTGCGTTCTTATATTTCTATTCTATTCCACCTTATATTCTTATGATTGTTATATTATTGGTGAAGCTATTCCATTGTAGCGGATTGTGTAGACGCGGTACTACGGATTGTGTTCTCATTCCTGGCTAGATTGCGCGTTGCTTGATTACAAGAACGGCGTGTGCTTTGGTCCTTCCCCAATGCGCTATGTATTATCCCAACCAGTATATGGTAAAAGTAAAGTAAAGTTCGCTCCGGGACATGGGCCGAAGCCGGCCCAGCACTTGACCTTGTGCGCCAACTGCAGCCATAGCTCTGGCATAGCCCGTAGACCATTGCCTCATTCGAACCCGAAGGGCTAATGCATCAACCGGGTAAACCCCGGGCACGCCGGGCCGATATTGCCGAAATACATCGGCCAGGAATCGAACCCGGGTATATGGTATTACTCATCCATCCCGCCTTGGCCGCTTATAGGCGGCTTGCTGTGTTGATCTTTTAGTTAGTACTGCTTTTATTAGCGGTGGATTCGTTACTGGCCTTTTCGTAATTCACATCAGTATGTACGCGTTGTATCCACGTTAATTTTATCCGGTAACTCGATGGTAATTTTACCGCCCGGGACCAGTAAGGATATTTCGACGATTCGATGGGGATATAGTACCCTCACCTCATAGTAGCGCGTAGTTCTCGTGAACGTCGTAATCTCATCGTTGTTTATCAATCCGCGTTCCTGTATCGCTATCTAATTTCAAGCAATGTACGCATACATTTTCTGAATATATGGGCAATACAAACTCAAACAATGAATGCTCGTAGTGCTTTCCGAAATCAATTCGCAATACGACTGAGATGCATCCGTCATTTTTGTTATCACAGAAATCCAAAATGTCAGCACATTTTCTATTCTATTCTATTTATAATTGCCGAGTCTCCATCATAATAGACTGGTTAGGTATATGAATGCATGAATACAATGTGTGTGTGTGTGTGTGTGTGTCTGTGTGTGTGTCTGTGAGTGTGTGTCTGTGAAGTTTGCCCCAGGAAGTGCACACTTTGATCCCATACAAACTGCTGGTTGCACGTCAACATCCTGCATCGCTGTTTCATAAACATGAAGTAGGTATCGCGCGGATGAATGGGTACCGTGGTAGGGTCTCGCATTGGTGACGGGATGGCGGAATCAGAGCTGCACGTGCACATGTTCCTGCCGCTTCAAATGCGTAAATGCTTTCCTACCCTGCGACATGTCCCCAACTACACCAGCACTCCGCATGTTGCCCATCCTCCACGCCATTTCCTTGGCAGATTCAGTGACAGGTCACGAGACAACGTGATTGCGACCGATAGCAAGTACCTTTGGCTTTGCACCGAGGGGGCCAGCAGCCAGGAGAGGGTTTTATTTGAGGATGGGCCACTCACCAAGCCTTCAGATGTGAACTGCCTTTAAGGTGCATATGTGTGGTGCATAGGTGCACATCTCCGCCGTTCATTACACCACAATCGTGATTTGATGTCGCTTCGTTGGATTTAACTGCTACCGCCCCGCAGTAGTGCCATGCGGTAGCATGTCCGAGAGGTATCTGCCCTCCTTACTGCACTCGCTCGAAAGTGGCTCGCTGTCCGACCCAAGCCACGTTTCCAGTGGCGAGCAGATTTATTATATTGCTCGATTATTCCTCTTGCGGGAAAGTAATAGGCTTGATAGAAAGGGTGTGTTATTGGTGTGGCACAGAGCGGCTCGCATGAAGTCACTCGTCCACATCGTCCACACCATGTTACTTATCCTGACAAAGTTAGCCCAACATCCACCCGCTGACTACCTTGTCTGACTTGTTGATGCGCCACTCGCGCTTTGACACTGCAGCAGCAGGGTGCCTGTATGCTGGTACTCGTATCATTTAAGTCTTTCCCTGGAAAGGGCACCATCAAGCGGAACCCATTCCTGGGTTCATCTAGCTGGGCTCATTCCTCGGGTGTCTGCTGTGATACATCTCCTTGTCACAATACAGCAGCACCTGGGGCTCTCCCCTAGCAACCTGCTTGCGGCTGCTTAACGCTGTCACACCCAGCCATCAACACCTGACCTGGTGAAACCCCCCACCTGGTGAACTCCGCATCACCCTGGCTAATGCGCCATTTGTGGTACCGGTCACTGTTTGTCCCATTGCGCTGGCAGAGCTCAACACCTGGCCAGCGCTCTATCCGGGGTCAGGCCCTTGCAGCGAGATGACGTGAACAGTCCATCTCCAGCATGTCAGCGCGCATTGCATAATCATAATCATCGCGATGTCCTCCGCCTTAAATCCTGCAAGCGAGGCGAACCACGAGCAACGCCAGTGTTCAGTGACTAAGCAAGTGCGAAAGGAAACGATATTTCAGATACCCGCTGCTGCAAGTAAAGGGGTTATCATGCGCAGCGGGTTCACGTGGTTATCTGCAGAATCCACGCCGCCACCGCATTGTGCCCGGAGCCTTGCGCCTGCCGGAGGCAATACTCCGCATCCCAGGGGCAGCCCTCCCCCCTCGCCCACTTCAGCATCTCCAGGTGCCCTCCTCGGGCTGCATGCGCGCAGGTGTCTTCATCCCAGGGGCAGCCCTGCGCCCTCGCCCACTGCAACGCCTCCAGGTGCCCCTCCTTGGCTGCGCAGGCGCACGTGTCTTTGTCCCAGGGGCAGCCCTGCGCCCTCGTCATCTGAAGCAGCGCCAGGTGCCCTCCCCAGGCTGCATGAGCGCAGGTGTACTCATTCCACGGGCAGCCCCGCTCCCTCGCCCACTGCAGCACCGCCTGGTGGCCTCCCCGGGCGGCTTCCCTGCATGTCCATTCATTCCAGGGGCAGCCCTGCTCCCTCGCCCAGTGCAAAACCGCCAAGTGTCCTCCGAAGGCGGCTCCAGCACAGGTGCTCTCATCCCAATGGCAGCCCTCCCCGTGGGCCCACTGCAGAATCTCCAGATGTCCTCCTTTGGCGGCCTCGGCGCATGTGCGATCGTTCCAGGGGCAGCCATGAGCCCTCGCCCACTGCAGAGCCTCCAATTGCCCTCCACCCGCCGCCGCGGCGCAAGTCGTCGCATTCCATGGGCAGCCCTGCGCCCTTGCCCACTGCAGCACCTTTAGGTGTCCTCCCTCAGCTGCCCCGGCACATGTTGCCTCGTCCATGGGCGCGCCCTGCTTGTTCGCCCACTGCAGCACTGCCAGCTGTCCTTCGCGGGCCGCGCTCGAGCAGGCTCTCCCCGACAGCGCCCAGCCGCGCCGTTGCACGCCCCACTGTAGCACCTCCATCCTGGCGCCCTTCCTCCGCCGCCCTCACCACTCGCTCGTCGTCAAGCGAGCCACACCCGTGGCCAGCCGCCCACGTCAGCAGCTCCACCCTGGTCGTCACCACTCGCGGGTCCATCCGCCGCTCGCCATTGACCGTCTTCCCCGCGCCGTCGCGCGCCGACAGGCACACGCTCCGCAGCAAGCCGCGCCAAGTACTGCCCTCTGTGCCGTGCAGCTTGTCCGCCACCGCCTCCCACTCGTCCACCGAAAGCTCTACCGGGCCGCCACGCCCCGTCTCGCGAGCAGCCATAGCCACTCTCCACAGCTCGAAGGACGGCGACTGCTTATCTCGGTGCTAACCGACTCTGTGCGCCGAGAGGCTCGGGCACGGGGTAGCGCTAATACCTGCCTCGGAGTGCTTTCACTATGATAGCGGCGGAATGGGGAACCAATTCCCCCTGGCTGGTGCCGCGGCTTGCCGGACCGCCAGGTCGTACGAATACCGGTACCGGTGCTCACGGAAACTGCGCTCGCAACTCAGGCCAGGGTCCCCGTGCGCGTCGATGCGGCTCGATACAAGGAGCGTAATTGTTTCTGCTATAGTGTTGTGTTGCGGCTGTATTGTGTTCGTGGCTGGGCTGGCCGGCTCGGGGCTAGAGGGTGACGAATTGGAGCGGTAGTATGCAGTGTGCAGTGTGTGAGGGGTTTGGTTACACGGGGTAGAGTCGGGCGAGTCGCTACGGCCTACGGGCGGGAGGCAAGGGGGCGCGGGGGCACCAGAGTGCAGAGCGTGTGTCAGACGCGTGTGGGATGACGTGACGACCCTGCTGATGGGCGGTGCGCTACTGCTCGTCGTAATAGTGTCGCTTCAATTGCTACTACTATGCTGGTTCCTGTATGTTGTTCATATTGGAAATATAGAGGTTTGATTACACCGGGACTTTCTGTCACCGGTACTGGCATAAACGTTAAGATTCTACTTTGAATGTTATTTATAGCTACCTGTACTCGCAGACCGCGTACCGCTTGGACTTCCCGATGTCGAGCCGCGCTAGCGACAGCATGCGACATGCCTGCTACATGATGCCCCCGCACCAAGAGGGGAGCCCACCTTCTGCCTTTGAACCAGCTGACCAGCTATCGCAACGGAATCACACCTCTCGTAGGTGTGCAAAGTGTGAACATCTCTATGAGTGGACGGTCTCGACGACAAGTATTCCACCACGACACTTGCGCACGCTACGATGGCAGGCGGCAAGAAGGCGGCGGACCCTACGAAGGCAACGCCGGCCGAAACGCCCGCGGAGCCGACAGAGCGTACACGGGACGCTACAACTCTTGCGTTACTGCAAGCGCTGGCGTTGAAGGTGGACGCTCTATCGACCCGCATGGACAAACATGACAACAACAACAACAATGAACAACAAGGGCCGGGCAGCGCAACATTCCCTCGGACAACGACGAGGTCGGCGAGGGTGGCAAGGAGCCGGAGCACGACGCCCGGACAGCCGCTGCTACGGGGGGCGCGCGCGGCGTTACGGCCGTGTTCATCGACCCTCGGGATTGGGAAGACCTCTTGCTCCAGGCGTACCAAGACTGCCGCCTCCCCTTAGGGCGCTTCACGCCCGAGCCTCTGGCGACCGAGTAACGACGACGAGGCCGACCGCTACCTCATTGAGGCCAACAAGACATCGTCGCGCGAAGAGTACCGCCACATGTTGTGCTATGGCGTCTACCGCGCCGCAGCTAACGCGGCGGCTAAGATAGCTATGGCTACGCTTCGTGCGCCCGATACCCCCAACCAAGACCGCGTCGACGCCCTCGACCTCCAACGCCGCGTATCGCACGCTTGAAGCAGTGGGCGACGCGGATGAGGCCATCCTCACCTACCTTCGACTTTTCAAGGCCAAGAAGGCCCTCAACCCCGAGGAGCAAGTCGCCGAGCGACTCATCTACTTCCGAGTCTTCGACACCGCCGTTGCCGAGCATGAGCGCTCCGCCAACGTCGTCGGCGGCCTCCTCGCAGCGCTCGAGGACAAGCGCCTCGAGGTCGGCCTCGCCGCTACGGCCAATCCACAGGCGTCAGCGACCTTCAAGAGGCAGGCAACATAGCGCGACACCGACCGCGACAAGGCACGGAAGGAAAAGGACAACATAAGGCGGCGCGCGAGAGGCGGGAGTAGCAACGCCGCGAGGCGGACGCCGAGAACCGCGACAAGAACGGCGGCTAGACCGGCGACAAGACACGCGAATGACGGTGTGGCGCGCCGCGCCGACAGTTGCTGCCCCGACTCCGACTATATTCACCCCCTCGTAAGGCGGAGTTGGCGGCAGTGGAAAACATCGGCGCGAGCGCGCAAGTGACGAGCTGGATACGGGATGGCGTACGCATGCCTTTCTGCTACAACCGTCCACCCCCAAGGTTCAACCAAGGCGTCTCGTTCAACGACGCGATCCTGCCCAACTCACAAGTTCCTCACCGCCGAACTACGGCGGACGGCGCATGGGAGAAGTCGTCGTGCGCATGGTGGGTGTCCCGGGCGTTCTTCGTTCCGAAGCCCGGCAACAATCAGTGGCGTTTCATCATCGACCTCCGAGTACTCAACACGTTTTGCGTTCGCAAGCAACTACGAATGGACACTCACCGACGGCCGTTCGACACCTGACCGCAAAAGGGGACTACATGATGTCGTTCGATCTTCAAGACGGCTTGTATGCCTTGGGCATCGCGCCTTCGACCCCGACTACTTCAAGGTCAACATCCGCGGGACCCTCTACCGGTTGTGCGGCCTCCCCATGGGTTGGTCGCTCAGCCCTTACTACTTCACGACGTTCACGATGGCGTTCGTCAAGCACATGCAACGCTTTCCGACTATCCCCGCTGCGCCGGGCAATGTCCCTCGGTCGCGCCGCTGGCTGCGCCGCGCGGTGGAGGGGGCGCGCATTTTACCATACATCGACGATTACTTGTTCGCCCCGTCGGAGCCGGAGGCGCTGGAGCTCAACCAACACGTCCCCGATTTGCAGGACAGCCTGGGCTTGCTGCGCAACCCCGCCAAAGGGCTATGGAAGCCGGTCCAGTAGAATCTGCACCTAGGGGTGGACATCGAGACGGCCACGGGATATTTTTATCCTCTGCAAAAAACTGTAGCGGCTCGCGCGCCAAGCCAAGCAACTGATGCAACGCGCGGCCCGTGACGCCCGTTGGCTGCCCGTGCGGGAGCTGCATTCGCGCTCGCTAGGCGGGCTCAATATCAGCGCTTGGCGATGCCGGCCGCGCGCTTCTACTTGCGGGAGCTCCACGACGTGGTGAGCTCTAAGTAGGGCGGCCGAGTGCGCATGACGCACCGGTTGCGGCGCGACATGCTGTTGTGGACCGCCGTGCCGGCTGAGTCCAACGGCCGCCCTATCCACCGCCATGTGGAGACGGCCTTCGTGCACTGCGACAGCTCCGGCTACGGCTGGGGTGCGGTGCTGAATGGCGGGCTGGAGGCGCGGGCGTTATGGGGGCAGCCGATGAGCGCCGGCACAGCAGTTGGAAAGAACTGAAAGCCGTCCGGTTGGCAGTCAAGTCTTTCCTGCCGCACCTCACCGGGCGCAGCATGTTGCTGCACGAGGACAACCAGTCGGTGTGCAGCGTCCTTGCGGGCCTCACCTCGATGGGCTGCTACCCTACGTCCTTGCTGCCAATCAAGACTTCAACCCCTACCTCGCGCGCGCTCGGAACCATGCCGAGGCCATCGAGAAAGCGTTTCGTTTTCGTCTCGCCTTCCTCTTGAGGCTGAACGAGGTCAAACGTGTGCACGGTGACCAAGGTGATGTGGACGTACAGCGAGCTCAGCATTTTCAGCATGTTGTTGAGCATCTGGGCTCGGCGATTCTCGGGGACCTGGTGAAGGACTACGAGCGACCAAAAACTGTAAGAGATTCACATCTCTGGCAATTGCGCCCCCAGAATGGTTTAATTCGAAATCAAGTAGACCCGCTGCAGGAGTGTGGAATCCAGACAGCCCTAAGGATCAATCAGGGTAGTCGCTACATTGTACAGCCCCACGTCTGCCGACTTGCCGACCTGGGGCCCGGTGGCAGGCGGCAGCGAGGCGGACGGGCGACGGTCGTCTGGCGTCCGGCGGCGGACGAACGACGGCGTCCGGAGTCCGGGTCCGGTCCATGCGTGGGGCTCGCCGCTTCGCGCAATGCCCGCCCCGTAAACCTGACGGACGGCGACGACCGGCCCGGGCGGCGGTACCCGTATTGGTATAGGTAGTCAGCAGGTAAGCGTGACGATTGTTATGACGGAATCCATAACGGATACATTGTCAATCTACCTAACAATCTATGCGAAACCGTTCCGAAAGTCGGCGGCATATCGACAGACAAGCAGACTCACCTCGAAATTAATATGGTAGGATATACGAAAAACAGCGACTACCTCTTACATGACTAATGACTAATGAGAAAGCAGCCGTCACGCTCACGGGAAGAGAAGCTCACTCTGCCGATCCTACACAGTAGTTCCATGCTAGGAAAAATCGGACGAATTGCGTCTAATAATTTATGGGCCGGCAATTGTACATGTCAAGCGAATGTCAGCTCATTACTGCAATAATGCTACTAGATTTTGCTGGCATCACGTGTGCGCAAACTCCGAGCAAAATCGAGCTTTTAGTTGTGCGGTACACTTTACGAGGACTTCGAATTTATACCCTGGGACTACTCTATGGGGCCAGAAGGGCAAATCCGGGGCGGGAGGCCTAGCTCTAAGGCATATATAAGAAAGGGACGGTTCCAAAGTTTTGGGTGATTCCACGCTGGGGTCAAGGGACCGTCAAGCCTCGCCGATGTTGAAGGTGTCCTTCGGGTGTGTCGGAATCCGATTTTTTTGATGATGTAGCCTAGGCAAACGCACCACTGGCCTCCCAAGCACACCGCCGATTCCATATAAGACCCCTTCAAAGGCCGTTAATTACCCTTCCGACAGTCCTTTGTTGGTCCCGACAATTGCGGTATCTCATGTTGGCCCTGCTATCTCAATCGCTAGTGGGGACGACCTGGTACAATATTTACTAGTATAATATGCAGTAGTGCGCCGCAACGACACGGTGACGGACACGCGATGCGTCGCTCGTTCCCGCTGCGACCTTCGACACGGACGACACCACCGCACCCAATGACCCCTACGAAGAACTTGTAAGTGATGCCACCGAGCCACCTATGGCTGCACCTTCAATAATGCCCGCTTTCTGCGCTGCCGCCGTCATGCCTCGGCGGCGTTTGCAGCGGTATGTAATCCGAATTAAAACATATTGTACTTCGCGTCGATACCGGGTTCCTTGTTAGGTATTGGTACTAAGTGTCACGCAATGACACCCCTTGCTTTACCCCAGACCAATTAATAATTTTATTCTAAACTAGTTTCTGGGGTTTCTTCTTTCCTTGCTAACCGCATTTCCGACTGCCGTTGCTGCAAAGTGGTACGGGTTTCTAGTTCACCCATAGTCGTTGCGCCCTTTTGGGCGCAACAGGAATAGACATACAAAAGCCCGTAACAGCTGAGCGTGCCATCTTCCAGTTTCATTGTGTTACACAAAGCAATCAACTGTCTTGTAACATGTTGCGAACAAGGTAGTCACATGTTGTTACAAGACCACAACCGGCTCACCATCCGTGTGCGCATGTATAATTCTCATCCGTACGTTATTTGTGCGTTACCGTGCCAGATGGAGAAGATCCGTCGCCGAGCCGATGCTCGAATCCACTCAGTCTACATTGTTGCGCGAGCTCACATCGACGTTGGCCAAATTGACGGCTCGTGAACGTGTTGTTGATGCAGAGGGAGCACATGGCTTTGGATACGGGTCGGCGTCACAGGACAGCCTCCCGGCAGCGGGGGAGCCGCAGCGCGTCCCGACTTGCTAGAACCAACCCACAGCGACCGTGCAAGAGCAAAATCCGCGAGTGACGAGGGCCACTACCTCGCGGTGCCAGAGCTACGGCAATGAGCGTAGTCTGGATACGAGGACGGTCGACCGGTCATCTGAGTGCGTGGGCGTTTCCCTTTGCGTACCGATCTGACGAACGACAACCTCAAGCAAGATGACCGGCTTTGCCGGCCCATATTTGGATGACGTGTTTTGGGCCCACATGGGTGCTCTCTTCTTAGCCCTCGGCGAGCTGCTACTTTACGCCCCTACTCCTAATCAAGACTTCACCCCCTACCTCGCGCGTGCCCGGAATCACGCCGAGGCCATCGACAAGGCGTTTCGCTTTCATCCATAGCCTTCCTTCGGAAACTTAACTAGATCAAGCGTGTGCACGGTGACCAAGGTGTGCTGGACGTATTGCGGGCCCAACGTTTTTTAGCCTGCAGCCGAGGATTTGGGCTGTACGATTTTCTGGAACATGATGAAGGACTACGAGCGTCGTGTCTTCGACGCGACGGTCGCCAGCAACGCGAAGGCTACTGCTGCTGCTCGCGTGGCGGCGGCGCTCGCTGGATGCGGACGTGGACGTGGTTTACATGGTGGCGGTCGCGGGCGCGGCCGCGAAGGCGCGCACGGGTGACGCACGAGTGGGGCGCCTTTCGTCGGGGCTGCTGGCGCTTTGCGGGATAACCTTTCGGTGCCCGCTGCACAGCGAACCCTGGCAGCACAACGGCGGGATGAGCGCCATGTGTCCGCACCGGACCCCCTACTCTATAGACTTCATTTAGACCGCCTTCGGTGCGGCGTTTCTCACAGCCACAACCGAGTGCAGCTCAACCATCCGCACCACTGCACATGGCGGCTCAACAATCCGCCTCCCGCACCATCTCATCGATGCGTCCGTCACCTGTTACACTTCGTGTTACACTTGGTTCGCAACGATAATCTTTCGCGCGTGTACGTTACGCGCGGGACAGGCGCTACGAGCGCGACGGGCGCGCGGGGCGGACCTTATACCTAAACCTTGCCCCGCAAACCCGTACTGGCGCCCTGAATAACCCGTCCAACAATTACCGGCCAACCGCCAACAATCTAACCGCCGCGGCTGAGTACTTTGCTGAAATGAACCGGCCCCATGTTACTCCGTCGGCCAAGCGTCGTACGTACGTGATTGACGAACCCGAATCTGTCGTCCCATGGGCTGCTTCACTCCGGTCCCGTCTACAAAAAGGGTTCGGCTCGGACGAGTTAGAACAACGGGCCCTATACCTAATTTCCATCTCCCTCACCGCCCAAACACCCAAGAGCTACGCCGGCAAGCTGTCTCAGTTCGCGTAGTGTTGCCACGATTCCGAGAACATCAGCCCGCTGTTCAGAGTGTTCGGAGGCGACCACTGCTAATGTCGCCCAGTACATCGCTTGGATTGCTTGGTGAGCGGGACCACATTCATTGGGCTAAGTGGTTGCAACCCTACCTCTCAGAAATGGACACGTCCTTCGGGCTGCACAACATCGACCCCATCGCTAAGGACAGCATGCACCTCACCGCCGCGCGTTGCGGCATGCTGCTAAGGCAATGCCGCATGGAGGCCGCCCTTTCACGAGTTACGTGGCATGTTGATGTCGCTTACCGCTTCGTCGAGCGGGCCGAGTTGATTGAGTCTGTCCCCCCCCCCCCCCCCCTCCCCCCCGGAGTGCATGTATGACTTCCGAGCCCTCATGGCCTCGGTTGTCAACTTCATGTTTTTTGCAAGGGAACTTATTGGCGTGTCCCCTCCGAATGCGGGACGTGCATGTCGACTCCTACAACATCACCATGCAGGTGCACCGAGAGAAGGGGCGTGCCGGACGGCGCGGCCCCGGCGACCCGTGTGTGCTCCTCCTTAACGTGTCGGAGCGCTAACCGCGTTGCCCGCTTCCGGGACCACTTTATCGACAACGTACAGTCTGCCCCTCTGGTCCTTGCTGCCTTGACCGAGACAAACTTTTGGGCAGTTGCCCTGAGCGAGCAATCCAAATCTTGGACTGTCGCTACACTGTCGGACTGGCTCTCTCCCGCCCTCCGTCTCATCGGTGCTGCCCCTCTAGCCGGCACTTCCCGGAGCTCGCACAGCCTTCGCAAAGGTGCAGCCTTTGATGCTATCGCCATAGGAGTACAACTGTCTCACATTCACCACCACGGGGCTAGGCCACAAACTCCGACGTCGTTCTACATCGCCCCAAAAGTCCTCCCTTCACCGAGCGCGTGGGTCTTTTTCCGTCACATCGCGCCCCTTCGCCATTTCCAAATTCAACAAGACTCCGCAGCGGTTGCCTTCCCGGTGCCCCCTTTGTGAATTGGCGCTACCCCTTTTTCGTCAATCTACTCGTCTCTCCGTTTGCTCATCACTAGCAAAACATATTTAATTTTGAAATTATCGAAATTAGATTATGGAGTTTCCTCCTTTTCTGATCGCTTTTCCGGCTACCGTTGCTGCAAGTGATACGGGTTACTAGTTCACCCGTCGTTGCGCCCTTTTGAGTGCAGCACGAGTAGACATACAAGCAACCGTATCAACTGAGCCTGCCATCTTCCAGTTTCGCTGTGTTACACACAACGCCCCCCCCCTGACTCCGTTTTCTCTCCACGTTATCACTAAACCTTCATGCAAGTTTCGGCTCATGTCCAAGTAAAACAGCATGCGCGACCTTTTTGGCAACGCAAGTAAAACCATACTCAGCTTTGAAATCGCCCGCAACCGCATGGCACATAGCATGAACGTTGTCCAAGCCCCAAAGTAGGTGCCGTGGCCGACAGGAATTTGTCTTGACTAGCCGGCCCATGAAAGTGCCCCAAAGTTGCATCAGATGGGGTAGAAACCTTCCAACGTGACGGCGGGTCCCTATATAAGTAGTAATACCAAGAGGTATTTTCACGACAGAAATATAATTACAAATAAAGAGGGAGGGGGCGCAGGCACATTGCCGAAAAGGTGCCTTTGCTTCATTACACTCTTTCGGAGGATTCCATAATAAAGACTTAGAGGCCGACCCGCGAAAATGAATTAAGTGAGGGTAGGTCGTTGTTTGTGGCTGTCGCGGCGCGATCCCATGATGGGTGTGCCGCGACAGAGGAAGATGGGCACAGACAAGCCCCTTGTTGCATTTTTAAAGCACACGACGAAGCAGTATGCGGGAGCAGCGCTAGCCGGGATGGTTGAGTCGGGGACCGCTCTGCCAAAAACCCTGGTCGACATCTGTGGTACCCACCTCCATGTCCCATGCGATGCCCGCGCCCGTGGACTGAGCTTGGCTTCCAAACACCAGTGGATCTTGTAATGCTTGGGCACACGGACGTCTGCCGACCTCTCGACAGTCACTCCCTCCGAAGTGAAATGCTAGTGGTGCCGTACGAGTGTACGGCAACTTCCGCCGGACGATGAAATTGCCAAAGGGCTGCTAGGTCGATGCAACTCCTCGGGCGGTACGGTCATACCACGTGGGCATACTAGAGCACTGTATTGATGCCGTACCGCGCCTGCCAAGTGGACAAGGGAAGAGAAAACCGCAAATACTGGTAGTAAACATTTCAAGGGGGGGGGGGGGGGGGGGGGGGAGGGCGCATGCACATTGCCGAGACACATTTTGGGCGCCGGCCGCATGGGGGCGGCCGGGCAGATGAGCAGCGACCGCCCCTGAGAAATGGCTGGCTACCGTCGCACGGCGAGGCGTGCGAACGGCGGGCGGGGGGAAGCGGACGGTGTAGTCCGTAGCCAGCTCCGCCCAGGGTGGAGCTGCCCCAGGGGCATCCCGACGAGCGAAGCATGCAGCAACGTCCCGATGGTGTCGACTAGTTGCTTGCAGGCGGCTGCGAAAGCAGCCGGGGCACAATGTGTAGCGGTGGCCCGTACGCGCCGACCATGTGCATGCCCGGGGCTGCAAAAGCAACCGGGGCACAATGTGCAGCGGCGACCTAATGGCGCCGACCAGTTGCGTGCCCGGGTTGGAGGCGACTGTGGCACATGGTGCAGTGGCGGCCCGTTGTCGCAGTCGCGGCCCGGGCACCCACCTGGTCGCGCCTGGGTGCCCGGACCGCGGATGCGACCGGGCGGGGTACATGGTGTAGTACGACCCATTGGCGCCGACCAACAGCGTGCCCGGGCTGCGACAGCAACCGGGGAGGAGCGTGTAGCGGCGGCCCGCTGGCGCCGACAAACTGCGTGCCCGGGCATCGGCGGAGGGGACTGGGGCACATGGTGCAGTGGCGGTCCGTTGGCGCCGCTCAGCTGTGTGGGTGCAGTGATGCCGCGATGGCGCCGACAAGATACGTTTCATTGCTGCGAAAGCGGCCGGGGCACATGGTGCAGCGGCGGCCCGTAGGCGCCGACTAGGTGCGTGCCGGGGCCGCGAAAGAAACCGGGGCACATGGTGCATTGGCCGCCCGTTGCCGCCGACCAGCAGCTTGCCCAGGCCGCGAAAGCAACCTGAGCACATGGTGCCGTGGGGGGCCAATGATGCCGACCAGTTGCGTGCCCGGGCCGCGGAGGCGACCGGGGCACAATCTGCAGTGGCGGCTTGTAGGCGGGTTTTCTATACTAGGGCGTCGAACAGGTGCGTGCCTGGGCTGCGAACGTAACCGGGGCACAATGTGCAACGGCGGCCCGTTGGCGCCGACCAACTGCGTGCCCGGGCACCGGAGGCGACCGGGGCACATGGTGCCAACAAGCTACGTGCTACGATTGTTGCGATAGCGGCCGGGGCACATGGTGCAGCGGCAGCCCGTTGGCGCCGATCAGCAGCGTGCCCGGGCCGCGACAACAACCGGAGCACATGCTGCAGTGGGGGGCCAATGACGCCGACCAACAGCGGCGTGCCCGGGCCGCGGAGGCGACCGGGGCATACTGTGAGGTGGCGGCCCGTTATTGTCGCCGACTAGCTGCGTGCCTGGGCTGCGAAAGCAAATGCGGGACGATATCCAGCGGCGGCCCGTTAGCGCCGACGACAAGCGTACCCGGGCTGCGGATGGAGGCGCCATGGGTACAATGTGCAACGGCGGCCCGTTGGCGCCAACCAGCTGCGTGCCCGGGCGGCGGAAGCGACCAGGACACACGGTGCAGTGCGCGGGCCAATGGCGCCGACCAAGCGCGTGCCCGGGCTGCAAAAACAACGTGGTATATGGTGCGGCGGCGGTCATATGGTGCCGACCAGCTGGGTGCCCGGGCCGCGGATGACATCGCGGACTCATGGCGCAGGGGTGGCATGATGGCGTCGACAAGCTGCGTGCTCTGACTGCGGAAGCAACCGCGGCACATGGTGCCGCGGCGGCTCGTAGGCGCCGACCAATTGCGTGCCCCGGCGTGGAAGCGACCAGGGGCGGGCACATAGTGGAGCAGTGGCCCGATGTTGTTGTTGTCAACAAGCTGCGTGCCCGGGCCGTGGACGCGACTGGAGCACAAGTGTGGCGGCGGCTTGATGGTACCGGCCAGCTGCGCGTAGTGGCGGCCCGATGGCGCCGGCCGACTGCGTGGGTTGCCGGAGGTGGCATATAGTGGTGGCATGTTGGCGCCGAGCATGTGTGTGCATGTGACTGCGAGGGTTCGCCCGGTTGTGGCGCGGAGTACCGCGTTGAAGCCGCAGGTCCCACGGGCTTGTTGATCGTTACTGCCCGGAAATGGCTGTCATTTTCACCGGCGAGCCAAAGGCCGGCGGCGCATGGGGGGGGGGGGGGGGGCTCTTGTCTCGCGAGGCGTGAAGAGTCCCCCCCCCCCCCCCCCCAAGAATCAATCGAACGGTTATCCGTGTGGGGCACTAGTTGTCGGCTTCGCGGAGTCAGCGCACGGTACCCTACGGACGATTTTCGGGCCAACGAGACATGTCCTCGAGCTAAGCGCGGTACAAGCCATTTCTGAGCGGCTTGTACACCAAAGACCTTGCATGTCACGAAGACGCGAGCTCTGCCGCGGCGCGACCCCATGGCGAGTGCGCCGCGACAAAGGAAGATGAAGACATCTCAGTCCCCTACTGATTTTAAGCACACAACGAAGCAGAATGCGGGAGCAACGCTAGCGGGATGATTGCGTCGGGAACCGCTCGCGGGGTGGTGCCGCACGTATGTATGGCAACTCTCGCCAGACGATGACATCGCCGAGGGACTGCTTGGTCGATGTAACTCCTCGGGCGGTACGGCGCGCTACGTGGGCATACTGGCACCTTACCGCGCATGCTAAGTAGACAAGGGAAGAGAAAACCCCAACTACTACTAGTAAACAAAATAGGTATCTATTACCCTCGTAGCGGCAGGGAGCTCTACGCGAAGGGCTTTGGACAGCCTATTCGGGCATCCTCCGCCGAAAATTGTCGGCCTTCGTGCCTTGCCCGCGATGGCCTTGCAGAAGCTGCTGCGCATACGCCTTCTCACCCGATCCGGATGAGAAGGCGTATTGTTGTGCTCGGCCGCGGTGTGAAACGTTTGTGGTCAGTGGGCTCGGGTCGGGATAGTTCCAGCGGACGGGGTTGGGGCATATCCAACGCATGGAGATGCCCGCGTTGACAGTGCCCGCGCTCGGTGATTGTTCGGGTGTCCGAAAGGGGTGACGAACACTATACGGAAACCACCCACGGGACATTTACACAGAGGGAAATTGCCCTGCGACTCCTTTTCGTCCCCCCCCCCCCCCCCCCTCCCCTTGCCCCAAAAAGATCGAAAATAGGTGCTCACGTGCACTCGCTCGCAACTACGAGAAACATATGGAAAAGCGGCACGAGGAAAATAGGTTGTGCGAGTACCTATTTTTCCTATTTTTGTCGTGAAAGGGCGGTAAAGAACGTTATTATTACGGCATTACGGCGGTCTTCTGGGCTGTTGTAGGGCTGCACCCCGAATACAGCCCTAATCATGGGCTTGCCTTGGCGGTACGGCACCCCGAAAACCCTGGCTGTACAACACTCGTTGTACATGTAGTGAGTCCGCATGTAATGTTGCACGTACGCCATCGGGCGGAGTCGCCATAGCATCGGGCGTCTTGTGACTACAGCAGCATGCATTTGACGTTGAGTCTTGTTTTGCCAAAATGTCGCGCAGGTTGTTTTACACAATCAAGAGCCGAGATTGGCAGACGCGTTCTGCGAAAGCGTGGAAGGAAAACGGAGTCAGGGGGGCGCGATGTGTTCCACAGTGAAACTTGAAGATGGCGGGTTCAGCTAATGCGACTGTTTCTATTTCTACTCGTGCTTCACACGAACGGGCGTAGCGACGGGTGAACTAGTAACCCGTACCACTTAGAAGCACACGCAGCCGGAAAAGCGATTAGGAAAGGAGGAAATCCCATAAGCTAGTGTAGATTGTTTAAAGTTGAGTATGGTTTTGCCAACGAAGAGCGAACAAAGAGAGGGATAAATTGACAAAGCATAGGTAGCGTCAGGTCATGTAAACGGCACCGGAAGGGCCTCAATCGCGGAATCTTGTTGCACTTGGAAGTGGCGAAGGGGCGCGATGTGGCCGAAGAAGAGCCTCGCGCCATGTCAAGGGAGGATGTAGTCCAAGACGACGTGGGAGTAGTTGGTCGCCCACTCACCTTGATATAGCGAACGTGGGACAGCGGGGTTCAGATGGAGTTCGCGGCAGGAGCTGCACCCTTGCATGGGCTGTGAGATGTCTAAAACGCGCCGGCAGGGGCAACACTGATAAGACGAATGGTTGCAGAGAGCCAATCCGTCATGGTAGCGACAGTCCACGACCTAGAGTGCTCGCTCGGGGCGACCGCCCAGATATTCGTCTCGGCCGAGGGAGCAGGGACCATGGGGACAGACTAGACGGTGTCGATGAAGCGGTGTAGGAGACGGGCGACACGGGGGTGCTCCGACACAACGAGGAGCAGTACACGTATGTCGCGGGGGCTGCGCCGGCTGGCGCGCCCGTTCTCGCTGCACACCTGCATGGTGATGTTGCACGAGTCGGCGTGCTAGTCCCGCACTCGGCAGGACCCGCCATTAAGCTCCCGGGCGAAGAACGTGAAGTTGCCGACCGCTGCCATGAGCGCCCGGAAATCGTACCGGTTCTTGGGGGGAGGAGTAGAGACAATTAACTCGGCACGCTCGACGAGAGAATATAAGCGACATCAGTGGGCAATGGGATTCGCAAAGCGACAGCTTCCATGCAACGTTGCATGAGTAGCATGCCACATCGCGCGGCGGTGAGGATTGCATGCTCTCCTTCGCGATGGGGTCGATGTTGTGCAGTTCGAAGAACGTGTTGATGGCTGACAGGTAGGGCTGCAAAGACATAGCCCAAATGTGCCCCCGCTCTCCACCGAACGACGCGGTGGCAGTAGTCGTCCCGGCGGGCTACTGATCACGGAGTCGTGTCAAATCTCGGTGAACTGAGCCGAATTTCCGGAGTAGCTCCGTAGGGTCAGGGTGGTGAGCGAGGGAGGTTGGGAGGAGGTTGAGTGCGCGTTGGTACAACTCGTCGTCCGAGCCGAACGCCTCATGTAGACGGGTCCGGAGCGAAGCCAACCACGGGGCGAGAGCTTTGGGCTCGTCAATCACGTAAGTGCGAGGTTTGACCAACACGGTAACATGAGGTCAGGCCATCACGGCAAAAGAATATTTGCGTGCGTCCGTCAAGTTGCCGGCAGTTGAACGGTAACTGCTTGACTCACGGGTTTGCGGGGCAACGTTCATGTAGGAAGGCTGCCCCGCGCGCCCATCGCGCTTGTCTCGCACGTAACGTACACGCGCGAATGAGGGTCGTTACTAACTAATTGAAACTTGTGGTAGAGTAAAAGCCGACGGACGCGGTGATGAAATGATACATGGGATGGGATAGAACTGTCAGGTGCAAGTGTGCTGATGGTTGAGCCGCACTCGGCTGTGGCTGTAAGAAGCACGGTACCTAGAAAGGTCTAAATTAAGTATGTAGGGTAGGGGGTCTGGTAGGTAGTCCGGACACGGGGGGCTCATATCCCGCCGTTGACATATGCCGTTTGGTAGTCACGGAAAGGTGAACTCGCAAAGCATCAGCAACTTCGACGGAAGGCGTCAAATGCCATCACTCATTCTCACCTTTGCGACCACGCCCACGACCGCCACCACCCCCACGTCCACGCCCGCGACCTGCAATAAGCGTCGCCGCGACACGAGCAGTGTCGGTGGCCTTGGCGCGACTGGCGACTGCCACCTCGAACACGCGTCCCTCGAAGACGTAGTCGCGCATTGGGTCGCCGAAAACTGCCGAGCCCAAATGCTCCGCTGCGGGCTTAAATGCTGAGCCCGCAGTACATCCAACACCCCCAGGTCACCGTGCACATGCTTGATGTTGTTGAGCCTCGGCAGGAATGCCAAACGAAAACGAAACACCTTGTCGATGGCCTCTGCGTGGTTACGAGCGGGCGCGAGGGGTGAGGTCCGAATTAGTAGCTGGAACATAGTGTAGCGTGTCGTCGAGAGCCACAAAGACAGCGGCAATGTGAGCCCCAAAACACGTCATCTGAATGTACTAAACTTCTCATGGGCCGGCAGTCGACGGTCATCTTGCTTGAGGTAGTCGTTTGTTAGGTCGGCACGCAATGGGAACAACCCACGTACGTACCCGGCTGACCGGTCGAACGTCCTTGTAGCAATTTCTGCTCTGTGCAATAGCTATGGGCTCCCGAGGTGATCGTCCTGGACATCCTGGATTTTGAGCCGACACGGCCGCTATGGGTTGGCTCTAGCAAGTTCGGGCGCGCTGCGGCTCTCCCGCCGCCGGGAGGCTGTCCCGCGACGTGCTGCCCGGACCCAAAGCCATGTGCTCCGTCTCCATCGACACCGCGTCCACTAGCCGTCACTTGGGCCAACGACGATGAGAGCTCGAACAGCAATGTAGATTGGGCATGCATGTCTGTTTTTTCGAGCGATTCGAGCGTCGGCTCGGCGACGGGTTTTTTCTCCATCCGGCGTAGTGACGCACAGATGTACGGATGAGAAGGACACACACGGATGGTGAGCCGGGTGTCGTGATCTTGAAACATGTGATCTTGCCCAATAGGATACGGGACAATTCATCGCTGCTGTGTGTAACACAGCGAAACTGGAAGATGGCAGGCTCAGCTGTTGCGGCTGCTCTTATGTCTACGGGTACTCGTGCAGTCGTGCTGCACACGAACGGGCGCCGCGACGGGTGAACTAGTAACCCGTACCACTTTTAAATGGCACATGTGGCCGGGAATAAAGCGGTTTATACTAGGAAAGGAGAAAACCCCATAAACAACAAACAATACAGCCGGCGGTACCTGTAGCGACTGGCGCTAATACCTGCAAGGATTGCCAGCAAAGTCAGCTGAGGTAGCACGATGCTTGACCTTGCCGCCCCGATAAAGGGCATCATTTTGACAGCGAAACCTCAAAGCGGTCGTCGTCGCCAGTGGCGCCTCGGCCAGTACGATACACCAGGTTACTCGCCTGGACTGCACATCTTCGCCTCGCCGCCCCCACCTACAGGTACCCGTGCAGCTCGAGTGTGGCGACATGTCGCTTATTTCCGCAGAAGGAGCGGAAGCCAGCGCCACCGCCGCGCTGGACGCCTACCTCCGCCGCGGTCAAACCGCGCCTCCACCGACGGAGGTGCGTTGTGCGATGACGGGGTAGGCACGGCAGCTCGACCACTCGTATGAGCAAGGCTTAGAAAGTAAGGCTTGCTCGTATGAGGTAGGAGGGACGGGCTGTTGAGCACGAATAGAGGGCGCCGGGCTGTTGTCCGGCGTGCCTGGCGCCGCTGCACGCTGCGGCGTGCCGATGGGGCTGCACAGTCGCGCCTTTGCCCCCCCCCCCCCCCCCCCCCCCCTTCCCCCCCCCACCTTCCCCCCCCCACCTTCCCCCCCCTTCCTCTATTCCCGCGCCCTTCTCCCTTAGTAGTGCTGTGAAACTCTGAACCTGTGGTGGGTGGTCTCGATGTGGTGGGCGGCGTGGCCTGCAAGGCAGGCGGGCCGGGGCATCGAGCGCGGCGCTGCATGGGCGCCCTGGTGTATGGGCTCGCTGGGGGGAAGGGGGGGGGGGGCGCACGAACCCGCGCGCGGTGCGCCGGAAGCAGTCCACCGTGGAGGTCAGAGGACGGCGCCGGCAAGAACTGGAGGGGGAGGACTGACCCAGCGCGTGGACGGCTGCCGGCCTCCTGTTCCGGCACCCCGCTGACATTGTGTGCCGCTTGTGCAGGGCGGGGACAAGGCGGGTGTGGGCGGACAGCAAGGCGGCGTGCCGGAGGGGCGCGCGCTGCGGGCGGCGGGGCAGGTGCCAGCGATGCGGCGACAGGTGCCCCTCCCCGAGCAGCGGCAGGGGCACGAGAACGAGGCCCCTGCGGCTGTGGCGGCGGTGGCGGCGGCGGAGGTGGATGCGCTGGAGTATCGGGGCGGTGCGGGTGCTGGTTTGAGTAATCGCGGCAGCCCGGGAATCCGGCGCTGGGCGGAGGCGGCGGGCGCGGCGTGCCTGGCCGCCGAGGAGGAGGAGGAGGAGGAGGAGGCAGAGGAGGAGGCGACTGACACCACGGCGGAGGCGAGCGGCGCCATGAGCGCCTCGAGCGTTCAGGTATGAAGCCCCACCCAACAGTGCGTATTGCTGTGTGATACATACGAAACTGTTAGTGTGAATGTATACGAATGCGTCATCTGAATAATCCGCGCATTCTGTAGTTATCTCCCTCTTTATATGTACACATTTCTTTGTCATCTTTGTATATATGCGCTCATTGTGCGTGTATATATACCCGCATTTTTTTATTGATTTAATCTAAATAAAGCATGCAATATATCTACACACATTTTCATTTATATTGAATTAAATTAAAATGTGCATGTGTGTTTATGTAAACACTCAATTGCTGCTCTACTCACATGCACACACACACACACACACACACACACACACACACACACACCACTGAAAACGCCTGTAGGGGGTGCACCAGACACGCATGGCCGTGCTGCAGGCACCTGCGCCGTTTCCCTGTCACGCCGACGACACCTGGATCGCCGTTCTCTAGGACAAAGTGGGGGGGAAGGGTGGGGGGGGGGAGGGGGGGCTCGTTCCATGCCGGATGCTCCCACTGAGGCGCCCGGCATGGATGCGCAGGCACTGGGTACGTCCGCGATGGCGGGCACGTGTGGAAACGACAGCGCGCCGCACCTCGCTGACGGCGGCGGGGCGCCGCTGGACGTGGATGCGGTGCTGCTGCGGTGGCAGGCGGAGCGGCGGCGGGCGGGCACGCCCCCATCCGCCCCCGATGCGCCAGTCCCCAGCGGGGGCAGGGCCGACGCCCCGGCCCCGACCCCGCCGAGCGCCCAGGCGCACCTGGAGCCGCCGCCCCGCACCGACGAGCCCGCCCAAGCCGTGGACGGGCCGCTGCGGCCGCGCAGCCTGGCAGCGGAGCTGGAGGGCGCCGCCGCGGCCGCCCCGGCGGCGCCGTCCCCGCTGACCGCCAAGGTGGAGAGCTTCCGGCGCCGCCGCGCGCAGGTTCACGCCCCCCTTCCCCCTCCCAAACACCACAACCCACACCCAAGGCCCCCGCCTGTCTTGCCGGCTATGCCACCCACCGCAAGGCAGACAATCACCCCCGGATCTGATCCTATTGGGACTGCAAAGGCAGAAGGGTGGCTTGGGGAGGGGGGGGGTGCTGCGCCCCTGGGATGACCCCCAAGGCGCTACTGTACGGTCCCATCCTCCCTTCACAAGCGGCTGCGCGTGGGCTGACCCGCCCGCAGATGGCAGCGGCGTCAAGCACGCCGGACAACAGCCCGGCGCCCCCGGAGGGGACTCCGCCGGCGCTCCCGGCAGCTGGCATCCAGTGAGTGCCACCGCTTCCGACTGTAGCGATATCATTGCCGTTGCCGTTCTGTAAGGTGCCCCCTGAACGCTGTCGATTCACTTCTATGGTATGTCTCAGGAGGACAATTAGCGGTGAGTACACGTGAAGGTTGGGGTGGGGGGGGGGGGGGGGGGGGGGCTGTTGTTGATGCGGCATGCAGCGGGTCTGAAAACACACGCCACCGCTCAACCAGGCCAGCGCCTCGTGCTCCGTTACCCCTCCGCTGATCACCTGACCCCTGCTGAACCCCCCTCCCCCCCCAAACCCCCCCCCCCGGGGGCCTGGCTCGCGCCCTGCCGGGTGTCTCCCGCCAGGCTGCGCGCCAGCCAGCGGCTGTGGGCAGAGCTGCGCTCCCCCATGGCGCAGTACGTGCTCGGCTGCTACGCCAGCCCGCCGCACTCGCCCGGCGCCTCCTCGGACGCCTCGGGGGCGGAGCTGCCGTCCGCGCCGCCGGAGGCCTCTCGGGGGCGAAGCGACCAGCGGAGCCCCGCTGGCAGCCCCGGCAGAGGCGGGCGCAGCATAGAGGCAGCGGTCCTCACCGCTGCCGGGGCCACCTCCGCCGCCGCCGCCGTCGCCGCAGAACCAGCCACAAGAGCGGCGACGCCTCCGCTGCCATCCCTGCCGGGGGCGGAGGGATCGCCCCGCGGGTCCCAAGCGGGCTCCTCCCCGCGCACGCAGCCGACCCCACCGGCGCCGTCGCCACCGCTGTCGGCGACGCCCCCGGTGAGCCCGCCTCCCCTCCTTTGCAGCCCCCCCCCCCCCCCTCTCTATTCCCCCCTCACTCCTACCACAACCACCGCGACGAGTGAGCTCGTTTCCAGGTTTCTGCATATGGGTGCCGACCTGCCTATAAGAACGTTCGCTGTTGTTTCGTCTAGGATTGACTTCGGGCAGGCAGGGCAGATTCTAACTACCGCGTTGCCACCCGTGACTGCTCAGGGTCAGACCCGCGAATCGATACCTTGGCTGTTACTTACCTTGATTTAACACATGCTAGATGCCCCCTCCCCCCCCTTCCCTGTGAAGAGGGACCACTGTAAACTGGTCGAAACGTACCACTGTGAGCCACGGAGTGTCTGTCGCAACGTTTCGAGGCGGTTCATTGTTGTGGGGACACCTCAAGAAATTGGTGCGAGACCCGATGCGTCGGTATTAGATGCTCATGCGACACTTGCGAAGCATATTCACTGTATGCGAGTACTCGTACGTGTTTGGTGTGTACCTCAGGTTACGGCGAGTATACACACGATATCACGCCGCCGTGTGGCAAGCGTTGTTGTGGCAAGAGTGTCGCCTCTCTGCTTAGGTACCGTACGAAATTGAGGCTATCGATCAAAGCCACAGCCCTTTGCGCCCACAGAAAGCAAAGGTGTTGGGCTTTGGCTCTTCGGTAGGGTCGACGTGAACCTCCGTGGCTAAGCTTCATCCACCCTCTCCCTGGCCGGCAGGGGGGGCGGAGCAGGGAGGGCGGCTTCGCGGCCGCCGGCGCGCTGACGGCGGCGGACATCCGGCGCATGTACCCGCACCTCTTTTGCGGCCCGCCGCCCCCAGCCGCCCCGCCCGCGCCGCCACACACCTCGGAGCCGCCCCGGCCACCGTCAGAGCCGGAGACAAGCCTCTCGCGCGAGTCGGCTGTGGGACCACCGCTGCCGCCTGCGACGGAGGCGCCGCGGGCGACGGGGCTCAGCTTGTCTGTTCATCCGCCCCGAGGTGCGCTGCCACGTGGCGAGGAGCCGCCGCCGTCGACGCATGAGCGAGAGCGGCGCATCTCGTCCAAGCTGGATGTGGCACCGCCTCCGCCGGCGAGCGAGCTGGCGGCATCAGCATCGACCACGGAGAACCCGCCACCGCCTCCGGAGCATAGCGCCTCGCCCGAGCTTCCGCCGGCGGCATCAGGGCCTGCATCCTCCTGCAGCCACCCGGAGGAGCGCGGTGGCAGCTGGCATGCGGCCTCTCCAGGGGAACCGCCGCCGCCCGGCCGACACCCGCCCAGCCAGGCGACGGCCCGCGTGGCGCACTGGGCGTCCCCGGCGGCGGAGGTGCTGGAGGAGGTGGCGGCCATCATGGAGGACCTCGTGCTGGGGCTGTCCCCCGCCACTGCCGCGTCTGCCAGCTCCGCCTCCACCTCCGCTGTGTGGGGACCGCTTGGAGGGTCCTTTAATGAGGGGGCGTCGTTCCCCGGGGCAGCATGGGGGGCCGGTGGGGCGACGATAGCTGCATCGAGACACCCGCGGCAGCATAGGGGTGGCGGCCCGGTATCTGATGGCCCTCCGCAAGGCGGCCCGCCCCGGCACACAAGCGGCGGCGGCGTGGCGATAAGCGGGGAGGCGCTGACGGCCCGCAGCTTCGAGTACTTCCGCGGCCACCCCGGCAGCTGCCCGCCCGCCCGCCTCAGCGGCGACGTCGCCGCCACCGCGTCCCCCTACCGGCACGGGTCCCTCCACCCTGCGACCAGTAGCACCGCGCCAGCCGCTACGGCTGCTGCTCCCCCGTACGATTACGGCTACCAGCAGTGCGGACGCTTGTACCCGCCCCACCGCCCCGCCGCCCCGAGCTCACCCTACCTCCAAAACTACCCCCATCCGCACGACTCGTACCATGTGGGAGGCCGCCAGGAGATGCCGAGACTAGGCGGGCCACTACACCCCGGCGCCCCACCGCTTGTTGACTCCACCCCACACTTGGGCGGGCACGTAGACGCACAACAACCGCCGCCGCTTGGCGGTGCCACCGAAGGCGAACTCTATCCCTATGGATGGCAAAGGGGCAGCGCTCTGCAAGGTTGGCGCTCGCCGGAACAGCCACATTGGGAGCGTTGTTCATCGGGCCTGCCAAGTTGGGGCCCGGCCCCGGGAAGGTCGGAGGACATGCCGCCGCCGCCACTGCGCGGGCCGACGCTAGTCCTCACCATGCCGTGGAGCCCTGGACGAGTCCAGTCCATCGATCTCACAGAATAGCAGCCGCACCCAACCCCGGTGGGCTCCTCAAGGATACGAGTACTCGTACCCACCGCGTCCTCCTCCGCCTTCTCGTAGCAGCCGCCACGGCTACGGGGATCACCCTCGTGCCTATGGCGGCTTTTCACAAGGCTCATCTTCATATGACTATTATCATTCATGACAACTTTAGTTAGTGCAAGCAACCGGCGCTGCATTATCATGCGAACCCGTTTTGCCGTGGCAGGTCCTGTAGTACAACCCTGGAGACGGACTTCACATGAAAATGAGTAGGTGGTAGCGAGCTTCACTGCCAAAATCTCCATTCCAAATTGTAACTTACTTCACATTATTTTAATCTACTTGCAGCACAGTTGCCAACAGCAAGTGAGGGCCGTGAGGTAGTCGAGATCAACGGACCGAATGAATAGAGTTGTACCGGCTCTGCCCCCAAAGTAGAGAGGTATTTATTGACTATCTGCGCCTCCTGTGCAATATTATCTGCCTTGTGGCAATGATGCATGTCATGCGCGATGCCAAACTTCGTCTAGCACAGTGAGAGGTGATGCCTGTTTCGCCGGCTGGTTAGGAGGATTTGCAGTGCGGGTCTGGCCTGTAGTATGTCGGCACAGCCAGTCCGTGCTTTGGCAATGCTGCGGTTGCATGTCTGCTACCCATACTTTCGCACCATACTCTGTCCCCTACTACATTTCCCCGATACTCTGGCACGATCGACGCCCCACATGGTCAGCGGCGCGACAAGCAGGACAACCTGCAACATTAAGTAGCAGGGAATGCGCCAGCATGCTGGGAGGTAGCCAACACCATGGACCCGCCGCGCAGGGCGGACTGATTGCGCCGCTCATTGTATGACTGTATTGTTGCTACTACATTGCGTGCATGGTGAGACATCTCCGCCAAGATAATAGCATGTCTACTGATGATGGCATGGCAATGATGGCGCGATGCACATTGCCGGATGTGCGATGTCCGGCTAAAACATTGTTGATTTGCAAGGCAGACGGGCCTGGTAGGAATGTAAGCCAACGCCCATGCGACGTGCGTCATCGAATGGGAAAGTGCTGTATACACATGCAGTGGTTTGCTGAACCGATCTTGCCTGCTGGCCAGAGCTTGGTGAGCCGGCGGATTTGTGAAGGGCTGGCGCACTGCTAGCTAGTAGGGTTGTTCGTGCGCATATGTGTGAAATGAATTATACGACTAGCAACGCGGGTACATTGATGCTAGTGTTTGCCATCATCAGCATGTGGGGTTATTTCTCACTTTTATTCATGTCAAATTGAAACGTACTTAGGCTGCATCCGCCTATGGTATAGTATTTGTTGCACTACGCATGCCTATTGCCAGGCCAGCGCTGCGAGATACGAATGCGATTTATTATAAGAATGACGATTATGAGCAGGTTTCAAGGCGGCAGTCCCACGATACAATGACAATTTAATGATTACACTCTGCTCCCGGAAATCACCGAGAAAGCACGTCAGTGTGCGAAAACAAATAATAGAAAATTGAAGAAAGGCCGAATCGTGCCCTCGCCCTGCCTTGCCGGGTACTAGTACCTAGTGCTGCCAGGGCTTGCTCGGCGTCACACCTGCTGCAGCGACAAGGACAGCGGGCTACCGCCAGCGCTGCCGGGCCGGCGCGTCCGCATGAGCTCCGCATCCTGCTCCGCCAGGCGCAGCTCCAGCATGCGGGCCGCGTCGCGCGCCTCCTCCTCCGCTCGCGCCACGCTGCCCAGCCGCTCCGACGAGTAGCTGCCGCGCTGCGACGCGGCCCCGTCGTCAGCCAGTCGGCGGGACGGAGCCTGAGGTTCGGGGGCTCGCAGCTCGTGGTCGGCGTCGGCAGGTCGGGCACGGGTGTCGGCGACCTCCGCAAAGGCGGTGCCGAGTCGGCCGCGCGAGAGGTCGTCCAAGGTGCGACCGCCGAGGAGGCCGTTCTGCGCCCAGTTGCGCAGTATCCCGGCGGGCGAAGGCGTCGCGGCCTTGTCGACGACACCCGCCGCGGGGGAGGGCAGCTTGGCGAGGTCCACGATGCGCGCGCGCTCGCCGTCCAGCGCGCTGGCGGCCTCCCGCGCCGATGCCTCCGCGCGGTGCGTCTTGTGCGACGCGAGCCGCAGCCCCTCTCGGTCCGCCTGCAGCGCCAGCTTTTCCGCCGCCACGCGCGCCTCCGCGCGGCGCACCTCCTCCTCGCGCCTGTGGCGGGTCGCACGACAGCGCGGGAAATCAATTCAGCGCCAACTGCCATTGTTCCTACTGGTACCTGTAGCGACTATTTCATTCTTGTGATTGCTGAAAGCGCGAGAGTTTGACGGCGACGGCCGAGCGGAGAGCACCGTCCGGGGCACTGATATTATCATCGACAAGTACCTGCCCAGCGCCTCGTTCTCCGCCTCCATGCTGGCCTGCAGCTCCCGCAGCCGCTCTTCTAGCGCGGCGCGCTCCTCGCGCAGCTCCACCTGCTCCGCCGACACGCGGCGGCGCTCCCCCTCCATCGACCGCCGCAGCTCCGCCGCCTGCTTCTCCGCGTCCCGCAACCGCGCCTTGGCGGCATCCTCCGCGGCCAGCAGCCGGCGCTCCGCCTCCACCTGCCGCGCCCGCTCGTCCTCGAGCCGGCGCTCCATCGCGGCCACCTGCGCGCGGGCCGCGTCGCGCTCTTCCGCCGCTGCTCGCCGCGCGGCCTCCAGCTCCGCCTCGCCGATTCGCACCCGAGTCTCGCGCTCTGCCAGCTCCGACTCCCGCCCCTCGACCTGCAACAACGGCGGAAGGCCGCATACGACAAGTCGTCGTCACAAGAGAGTGTCGGCCCTTCCCATACAGCCCTTTTCTAGGAGCTCTAGGAAGTGCCGCAAGACAAGACTGTTCTTCGGCGCGGCACTTCGTGGTCGATCGTGTGCCGCTCGTCATCGGCGGATTCCTCAGCGGCTCGCGATAAAGACTCTCCGCGCCGCCAGCAGTCCGAGCCGTGTCGCGCTGCTGGTTTCGGAGCGACGATCACTTGGACCGGTCCCACCACCTAGGTTTCTTATACCTTGGTTTCGGAGCCAGACATCGAATGTTTTCCGCATGGTTTCGGAGCGCCGCGCAAGGTGGCAGCGAAACCAAGCGAAGACCAAGCGAAACCTTCCTCGGAAGGTGGCAGTATGTGGGTTTCGGAGCGATGCGAATATGCGAGAGTGATTTCCGAGCGGGGAGTGATGGCTGAGGTTGCACGCGCCACGGCGGCCACGAAATCGCGCGCGCGATGTCGTAAGTACACGGGTACAGGTAGTTCCGATGAATGCGCGCCTCATCGCTGGTTTCGGAGCGGTAGCTCAGTCGGCGGCGAGACGAAGTCGTACGCCGCCGACAAATGACGAATGCTGGCCTACTGACGCAAACAACCAGGGCCCTTCGACAAATTACCAAGTCATGACGTAGGTATCGGAACGATCAACTGTTAATATACTCTGCAGACAGCCGCAGACAGGCTGATATAGCTGGTGGAGCACATACTTTGCACACATAGCGGCGAAACGCCAATAAGCCACGGGATGGGAGGAGGTGCGCCAGGTTCACACCTGCACCTGCCGCTCGTCCAGCACCTGCAGCCGGCTCAGCCCGCGCTGCACCTCCGCCAGCCCGTCCTCCAGCGCGGCCTCCTCCCCCGCCGCCGCCGCCTCCCGCTGCTCCAACTCTTTCGTGCGCTCCCGCAGCGCGGCCTCGTACTCTGTCAGCTCCGCCGCGGAGCGCTCGATCTCCTCCCTGCAAGCAGCGCATGCCCACATTTAGCCCCTAAACCGTGAGACTCGTGCGCTATTTACCGCACTGACCCAGCATATTACTATAATATCATTTACCCCCCCCCCCTCCACCGGCGATGGGTGAAAAACGACCTGTTTCATCTTGAAATATATCGGAACGAACCCTATACATCACACGGATTTTCCGACTCAACTCGTTGCTGACAAAAAAATTGTTTCTTTTGGACCCACAATCAGTCGCAAACCAAATTACATCCCGGTCCGGTAAGGATGTCTCATTTTCGTCTGCGTCCTTCAGTTGTCTTAAACCACCCGCAGCCAAATGAGCGCCCCCCTCTCAGTCAGTCAGCCGGTCACCTTTGCCTCATCGCCGCCTCCAGCTCCGAGCGCTGCTTGGCCGCCTCCTCCTGCTGCTTAGCCAGCTCGGCCTCCTTCCCGCGCAGCTCCTCCTGCCAGCGCTCCAGCGCGCCCTGCCGCGCCTCCAGCCGCCCCTCCGCCTCCTTCAGCCGCCCCTCGCGCAGCTCGCACGCACGCTCCCCGCGCTCCGCCGCCACCGCCACCTCCTTCGCGGCGCGCAGCTCCTCCGCCGCCGCGCGGAGCTGCTTCTGCGCCTCGCCCTCGCCCGCAGCGGCCGCCGCCTCGCGCCGCTCCGCCTCCGCAAACGCCGACTTCAGACGGTCCGCCATGCGCTCCAGCTCCTCCTCGCGCCGGTCCAGCATGCGGCTGCGGCTCTGCAGCTGCTCCACCACGTCCGACACCTCCGCCTGCAGCCGCTCGTGCCGCTGGCGCTCCGCCTCCACCTCCGCCGCCTTGGCCTCCAGCGCCTTGGTGTCCACCTTGCGCGCCTCCAGCTGGTTCGCCACCGCCGCCTGCCGGCCAGCCTAAGCAACCGCCCACGCACAACCACGTCAGCCTGTGGCTCCTACGGGGTGACGGCGCACCTAAAACAAGCCTTACTACAAACCTCAAAGTCGGCTTGCATGCAACCTATAAGAACCTTCGCTATAAGTCCTCTGTAGTTTCCGCTGCGTTCGACCTCTGGCAGGCAGGTCAGGCTCCGATTTGCCGTGTTCATATGACCGCGTCGGCCCCGTAGCCGAACAGCTCCCATATCCGTGTTGTGGCGCAAACGCCGCAACAGGGCCCAGTTGTGGCAATGTTGTTGTGTTGGTTCCAGACCCGGCGAAGGTAACGTGGCACTCATGCTTTGGTTCGAGAGCATTGTGGCTTTGCAGCACCCTCGCTCGGCTAATGCGGGCATGGTACAGCCGGACGTCAAAAAAATGATCCAAAGTGTACACGCCCATGCGCACCTGCCCCCCCAAATGCAATTGCGAGTCTCTGGTGTCCGGTGGATGGGCCGATTAAGACATGGCCCGCAAAGCCGACACTCTGAAAGGTCAAGTAAACGTTGGGAGATCGGGGCAAGGCAGACGGCCCATCTATGGAGAAAGGCCCATGCGTTGGAGGTTGCGTGTGTGTATATATACATACATACATACATACATACATACATACATACATAAACCTATATACATACTATGCATGTATACATAACCTAATATATATCTACGCATATAATATACATAAATATATAGGGGGAGGGGGTCACCTCCAGCTCCAGCGCCACCGCCCAGCGCTGCAGCGCGGTCTCGCGCTCCAGCAGGTTGCCGCGGTGGCTCTCCAGCGCGCTGGCGGCGTCCGCGATGGAGTCGTACTCCGTGACGACGTCCATGAAGTTGGAGGCGGAGGGGATGGCGCCCTCCAGGGCCGCCGCGGTCGCGTCGTGCTGCAGCTGCGCCATGTGCGCGCCGCCGCCCTGGTGGTGCGCCACCGCACAGCACGTGAGTGTGGCTTTCAGGAGGAGAGCGCTGTGAGCGCTGCGTCGTCTGGGTCACAATGAGCTCAGTATGGGCGAATCGGAAGTGCACGGGACAAGTGCTGCTAACGCGCGGAATGCCACTGGCCGCGAGACAACAGCCACTCGTCGCGAACGCGCAGCCCCACCTTGGCCAGCTCCTTCTTTGTGGCCAGAGCCTGAGCGCGTAGCGCGCGCCAGCTGTCCTGCAGCTTGGCCTCCCTGTTCTCAATGGCGGTCTGGAGGGGTACAGGCCGGGCAGTGGAGGGGGTGTCAGCACATCTTCATGCCAGGACATCCGCCAAGCTGCAAGATCATTGATAGACTGATAGTGGTTTCGGAGCACGAAGCACGATACCACAACAATACCGTTCCATTTGTAACCTTCTGGTTCCGGAGACAGCAGCCGTGTACATAATTCTTCCACAATAAGGATTCACGGTAGATTCGGTAGTTCAGACGTTTCGGGTACTGTACGTACTCGAACATCACACATGGCGATATTATTGGGGTACCGGGGTAACAGGGTTTAAGGGCACGCTATTGGGTTACATGCAGTAGCCGTAGTCGGAGATTACGGGATGATATTTGGAATACTACTCGTACACAGCGACTTCAGTGCGAAATACAAGTCTACCATACAAGAGCAGTTCCGGATCGTGACACGGTGCGTGGTTGATTCAAGTTAAGCCGTCTTGCGAGTTGCGGATGTCATCCGCTTTCCAAAACCACTGCAGTTTACGACTGATATATATGGTTTCGGAGCTCCTGATTCGTAGGGATAACACGGAGATTATCATATTATTTACGTCTTGGGGCGAGCAGACCACATAATTTCACATGTGCAGCACCACAACACCCGCTGTCTCGGCTCAAGCACCACCCAGTGGTCCCCACCACACCTCCACGCGCAACAGCGCCTTCTTCGCCGCCTCAATCTTGCTGCGCTCCTTTTTGATGGCCGCGGCCTTGGACGCCGCCCTTCCCTCCGCTGCCTTGGCCTCCTCCAGGCGCTCCTGGCAGTCGATGCCCCCAACAAGGGCACCCCGGTCAGCCCACACAGCGCGCACACAGCTTCGCGCTTTGGCACGCAGCTAGCAGTAAGCCAGCAGGCCTGTAGCGCCGCCCTTACCTGAATGGCGGCCTCCTCCTTGGTACGGTGCTTCTCCCACGACACCGCCGCCTCCACGGTCTTCTCCGCATCGCGCTTCACCTCGGCCGACTTGGCCTCCACCGCACGCACCTACGTCCCAGCGGGAAAGCAGGCACAAAATCAACCCAGCGCGACACCATATTGGTCCCAGAAATGCAATATGTTTGAAATGTTATCGGCCACCACCACCACATTTGCACATTGTTCCATTGTGGGCTGAGAACCGCAATGTAGACATAGGATGTTGACATTAAGTGTAACAAACCCCATCATCTGAAGAGTAAGTGAACAACATGTATAGTCTATAGAGCTCTTCCACAATAAGAGTTCGCGGTGAAATTTGCACTCGCTATTTTTGACGGTACGGGTATGGGACATAGTTAAACAGTCTATCAAACGAACTTAAACAGTGAAACGGTAAACATAATCATTGGGCTACAACCGCTACAATGGTACGTTATATTGAGGACCATGCAGAATAATACCGTATATGAAGGACACTCGAAACTGTCCGTCTCCAGGTGCTCGTACATGACAAAGTCGTTCCGAATCCTTTTACGATGGGAAGGAGTTTTAGGGTTTAGACCCCTAAAACCTCCACTCTAAAACCCTTCCTTCTTCTTTTGTTGAGGAACTCTATGAGTAACAGAGCAGTAATAAATGGAACCGCAGTTTAGCATCTGGTGCAGATAGGAACTGTGCGAACTCAGTTCCGTTATTATTATTCCACCCTGTACCATGCTGGATGATACCGCATCACCGCTCTCCACCCCCATATCAATCCGTTTATCAGTCGCCCCACTCCCTCTCGCGCCCAGCCCCCGTGTTGGCACCTGCTACCCCTCCCCCTGAGCCACGTCGCACCTCCTGCTCCCGCTTGTCCAGCGACGCGCTGAACGCCTCCGCCTCGCGATGCAGCGCGCGCGCCTCCTCCTCCTTCCGCTTCACCCCCTTCTCCCGCGCCGCCAGGGCCTCCTCGCGGTCGTAGAGCTCCTCGCGGTCGCGCTCCAGCTCCTTGATGGCCTTCCGCAGCTGCCGCGGCAAAGCGCAACAACGAGTCGAGGCTGAGGCGACTAGGACCACGCGATCAGAATGAATGCCGGATCAACATCGTATCCAACCTGGGGCAGCATGCTTCCGTGTAACCCAGCGCATGGGGAGATAGGGGGGGGGGGGGGGGGGGTGAGAGAGAGAGAACAGCACACTTGTCATGCAACTTCAGAGCATCACTGCAGCCCCATTGAGATGTCCCAGCTGCATGAGGTGCGTGTTCAAATCGAACAAATACCAATACATACATACATATAATGATATACATACATATACCAATACATGTACATGTGCATAAGCATGTATAGTATATGTATGTGTGTAATGGCCTTATCAGTTCCTGTCAGTGTGCTGTGATGCTTTCCTTTGCTCCTTATTGTGTGAAGGTCACCAGGACAGTATGTTTCTGCTGTTTGCGGCCTAGGGCAGGGTGATTGTGGGTCATGTGAAGGCAAGACGGAGTCGGGGGCCACCTTGTCCTGCTGCGCCTCGAGCTCCCGCTCTCGGCCCTTGAGGTGCGAGGTGGCGACGTCCAGGTAGGCGCGCTCCTCCTCGCACTTCTCCGTCTGCGTGCCACCCCATGCTCAGCCGTCTGCGCGCCGTTGCCGCTCAGCGCTGCCTGGGGCGGCATCAACGGCAAGCATGCGCGGATGTGCCGGGAGATGTTGGCCACCTGGTGGACGAGGGCGTCCTGGGATGACTTGAGCTTGGCCTGGAAGCTGCGGAGCTCCTCCTCCTTGGACTCGAGGCTCTGCAGCGCGAAGGCGCGGTGGGTCAGGTGGCTCTACAAGGGGGGGGGGGGGGGGGGGCATGCCCTTGCGGCAGCGGTCTGTCTAATATCGTCATATGAATCCCAAGAGCGGTGTACGCTGGCTCGCTGCCCAGGGTACCCTAGGCAGTCGGGACGAGGCACTTTGCGCCCCCCCCCTCTGCAATCTTATATGTATGAGCCAAGCTGCGCCCGGGAGATCGGCAAGCGCATCGGCGTGCGGAGGCCGCAGCATGAGGAGCAGGTCAGGAGCAAAGGTAGCGGCAGCTCACCGATGCGCGGCCCTCCAGCTTCTTCTCCCGCTGCTCCACGGCGCGCACCCTCTCGCCCAGCTCCCCCTCCCCGGTGTCCACGACCTGCGCGCGCTTCTGCAGCTGCGCCTCCCAGTCCGCCAGCACCGTCTCCCGGTCCGACAGCTGCTTCTTCATGTCCGTCTTGAGCTTGGCCTGCCACCGGGTGCACGGCACGGTGTGGGTGGACAACCGGGACAAAGATGGCATCGACGCCACGGTGGCGCGCAAGTCCATTTGGAGCCGAATCAACTTAATCACGTCGACATCAACAGTTAAGTTCCGCCTATCAACAACATCTCCGTAGTACAATTCCGTTTGGCACTTACGCCGGGGGTTAACCGCACGTTAGTAGTGGAGTGACAAATTGGACCTGAGGTAATTTCTGTCTAATTTTGCGGTTCAACGGTCATGACATCTGTATAAATGTGATGGCTTCCGAATGTGATGGCAAGAATATAAATGCTAGCATTCTAAATAGTGTTTGAATATCTCTAAAACGCCATAGCACTGCGGTGTTTAGGTGTTGAATTGAATACATGCAGGAAGCTGGGTGGGGTCCAAGCGGGCTCACCCGGTACTCGCCAATCGTCTCTTCCTGCTGCTTCACCGTCTTCATGCGTTCAGTCAGCTCCTCCCGATCGCGCCGGATGGCCTCCGCTGCCTCGCGAGAGGCGGCCACGTCCTGCTCCAGCTTGTGCCGCACCTGCCCCCGCCAATGCCACGCCGTTGTGTTAGCGCACGCCTGACCGCTGACTTGCTGCGAGCCACTCAGCCGCCGGTCCAGCTTTCTCCTTGCTATGTGCAGACCCGCAATCTCTGCGCAATATGTGCTTTGCAGTAGTGCAACTTCGGAGCGGTTTCTACTGCCGCCAACGGAGCACGACACTCGTCACTGCGACCGACAAGCCGTGAAGCGGTCTGCGCCATCACTTAATGCCCAGGTAAATCGCGCGGCGGTTCGCTCACCGCGTTGATCTCCACCTCCTTCTTGAACATGTCATCCTTCACGCCCTTCAGCCGGATCTCCTCCGCCTCAAACTCTGCCTGCACGGGAGACATTTCGCGTTCCGAGGCTGTGAGGCCAAGGCAAGCAGCAGCGCTGTCCTCCCATAGCCCATGCCGTCAGCCGAGCGGGCGCGCAAGTGCGAGGGCGGCAGCGCGAGGGGCGGCCGCCGCCACGCACCCTCCGCTTCAGCAGCTCCGCCTGGGCATCAGCCGCCGCCTTCTCCACCTCCGCCTCCCGCCGCTGCAGCTTTGCCTCCGCCGCCTGCACCTCCCCTTGCGCCGCGTCCTTCTCCGCCGCCCACGCCTTGCGGTCCGCCTTGATGGACGCGTCCAGCACCTGCGGCACAGGGAGGGCAAAGCGCGTAAAGGCAGGGTTTCGGAAAGCGGAGCCGGGGGAGCGGAGCCGGACAATCGAGGCGACATTCGCCTCAGCAGCACAACTCTCTGCAGCACGGCAGCGTGATATCCTATATGTATACTTATTGTAACCTCAGGTACACATCGTGCACGTTCCCGTAGTGTATATAGACATCGTTATTGGATACAAGTAGTCATGATCGTGATTGATAGCAGGCAAGTCGTGGAGTGTGCCGTCAGTGGGTCAGATGTTACCAAAGCTACCAGTCAATGGGTGGTCAACTGCCGACGCACCCATTATAAGTCTCAAATAGGGGCTTGTTAGTATATATGCTAACGTCCGCTATATAGTTTCGTCTTCATTTGACCTCTGGTGGGCAGGGCGGTTCGTATTCGCAGAGTTCTTATAAGTTTGCGGGCGCCCGTATTGCTGAACTTCTGAACAGCAGCTGGAGTGTCAGCTGGAATGTGCTTCTGCTAACATTGTCTGCAACACTGCATGCGCTGTCATTTATGACTTGGTGTCGTGACTATAAAGACAGCCTTCAGAGAGTCCTACGCCGGGGTACCACAAGTCTGGAAGGTTTATGCTAGCAAAAGTGCGCTACCAGTTCAAAGGATATTTTGCAGAGGGGCGAATCGCCCGACCACTCCGAAACCATATGTATCCAAGAACCGCCAAATATCCTATCCCATCCTATCCTATCCTATCCTATCCTATCCCATCCTATCACAACATATCATCACAAACCATATCAAATTACAAGGTATTATATCACATCATATTAGTGTCAAGAATGCCAAATGTAAGGCGAGAATAAATTGAGGCGACGACGACACACGCCGCTCCGAAACCATGTGTTTATCAGTCGCTCCAAATCCGGTGGACGGTCGGTTGCAAAGAGAAACAAAGCACTGGCAGCATCCCGGGCCCCGGATTAAACCGGTTTCGTCCGTCGCCAACCAGGCCGCCGGGAGCTCACCGCCCTCTCGCGCTCCAGGTCTGCCACCATGCCCTCGTGCTGTCGGCGCCAGGTGTCGCGCTCCTTGCTCATAGCCGTCAGGTCCGCCATCGCGTTGTCATACTCCTCCCGCAACCGCCGCACCTCCTCGCGCCCCGTCTGCGGAGCAGCGCGCTTTGCGGTGAGACGCCCCAGAGGCACAGTCACACGCATCGCCTCGCCGCTCGCTCGCAGACGGCACCCACCTGGATGGCCACCTCGGTGGTCTTCTCCGCCTCCTTGGCGCGCGACACCGCGTACTGCGCCGCCTCCACTTCCTGCAAACACGCACCGCAGTCCGCCCCCAATAAGCCCCCAATTCCACCCACCTGCGCTCGCCCACCCACCAGTGGCACCACGACACCGCATCACCCCCCCCCCACCCCCCCCCCCCCCCCGGCCCGCGCAGCGCTCGCCACCTTGTGCGTGCGGACCAGCCGGCCGTGCGCAGCAGCCTGCTCCTTCTCCACCGCGCGCAGCTCCTTGACGGCAGAGGACACGGCCGCCTCCAGCTTGCGCAGGTCGCCGAGCACCAGCTCGCGCTCGCTGTCCACCCGCGCGGCGTCCTTCTTCTTCAACTGCGCGCGAGGGAGCGGACGGCATGCCGGCCGTCAGTGGCTCGGCAATACCCCCCAGAGCCCCCGAACCTCACAAGATCATGCCCCGATCATACTCGAGGCACAGCACAGCATGCCGCGCCAAAGGGAAGGGAGCGGCGCACCTCCTCGATGCGCTGCACCTCCGCCGCGACAGCGCGCTCCTGCTCCTTGACAGCCGCCTCGTGCGCCGACGCCTCCTCCTCCGCGCGCTGCCGCTGCTCCTCCAGCTCACGGCGCTGCCGCTGCAGCCGCGCGCTCTCCTCCTGCAGCGCCAGTCCCTCAGCCAACTGCCCCATCCCATCCAGCAATGAACTCCAGCAGCCTCTTGGCATGCGCGGGAAGGGGGGGGGGGGGGGGGGGGGTGCCTTGTGTCCCTTGATGGCGGCGTCTGCCTCGGCACGCGCGCTCTGCAGCGCCGCCTCACGCATCTGCTGTGCGGCTTTACCCTCCGCCAGTGCCTGCTCGCGCCTCAGCAGGTCCTTGTCCTGCAGGCAGGGAAAGGACAAGGAGGAGATCGGGGGGGGGGGGGGGGGGGTAAGATGGCCTGATGACCACGGAAGATGAGACATGCACAGAGAGACTAGGAGGAGCATGAGGAAGAGGGGGAGCAAGATGACGGTGATATGGATGATGACGGTGGTGATGACGGCGATGGCGGTGATGATGGAGGGATGATAATGGGGGTGGGCGGCATGGTGATGCTGGTGGTGGTGATGCTGGTGGTGGTGACGGCGATGATATATGATGGAGGGATGATAATGGTGTGGGCGGCATGGTGATGGTGGAGATGGGGTTGGTGGTGATGATGCCGATGGTGGCGGGCGGCATGGTGATGCTGGTGGTGACGATGGCGATGATATGATGGAGGGATGATAATGGTGTGGGCGGCATGGTGATACTGGTGGTGGTGATGCTAGTGGTGACGATGGCGATGATATGATGGAGGGATGATAATGGTGTGGGCGGCATGGTGATGCTGGTGGTGGTGATGGCAATGATGATTGAGGGATGATAATGATGTGGGCGGCATGGTGATGGTGGAGATGGGGTTGGTGGTGATGGTAACGATGATGGCGATGATGGTGAGCGGCATGGTGATGGGGATGGTGGTGGCAATGGTGAGCATGATGAGGAAAGTACTGCAACCACGCTGTGGCTTCCCTAAATACCATCATTGCTGACCCCTTCGCAAGGACGGCATACCCCCCTGGATCCGTATCATCAGAATAAGCAAGCTGCAGGCAAATCTCGATTTGGTACCGCCGAGGTTCGGGACGCCTAAACCCGATTTAATCGTACAATACGGAGGAAACCCTTTGCTGCCCGGAGCACGAGAACTGCAACGCTGCCGCCCTCCCCTTTCAAGCTGGGCCTGAGCCCTTCCCGCTTTCCGCCCCCGTCCACTTGGCCCCGGGAAGGGCAGCTGCTTTTCGCATCAGCGGGGCACATGCGCCGGGACACGGCGCGCACCAGCTGCTCAAACTGGGCGGCTCGCTGCTCCAGGTCCCGCACGCGCTGCTCGCGCTCCGCCAGCTCCCGCTCCTTGACCTCGCACCGCTGCGCGCCGCCCTCCAGCTGCCCCTCCCGGCTCGCCACCTCGCCGGCGCGCGCGTCTATCTTCTTCGCGCGCTCCTCCAGGCTCTCTGTCAGGCGCTGCAGCGCGGCCCGCTCGCGCTCGATGGACTCCTGCGCCGCCTGCCGCCAGAAGCGCCAGCCCACCCCGGCCCCGGAATCAGCCCCCCAACAACGGCGCGCCTCCCGCTACTGCGGCGCCGCCAATGCCGGCATCACCTCGCCCTGCGCCCGTGCCGCCACACCGTGCCCTCCGCTTGCTTGGCTGCCCTGGCGAGCATGCCCCGATGCAATCCCCTCCCGGCCCAGTCGGACTTCTCACCGCAGCGTCTGCCTCTGGTCTGCACCTGCGCGTTGCCTGCTGACTACTGTCTTATGCCTGTAGGGACTGCATCTGCGAGTGGGGACCCCCCCCCCCCCCCCTGCGCGCGAGCGCCCCGCCGGTTGCACTGCCACCCACGTGTCGGCCTAGGTGCGCCCCACCTTGCGCGTGGCCTCCAGGCTCTGCTTCACAGCCTGGCGCTCCGCGTCCAGCGCCTCGCGCGCCATTGCTCGCTCCCGCTCCAGCTGCTCCGCCTCCTCCTTGCGGGCGCTGCGGGGCGCGAGGGTAGGGCCGTGGACGGGGGAGGTCAGGCAGCGCGGGGCCCGCGGGCAGGGGATTGACTTCTCGGGCAGTTGACACAGCCGCGGGCCGAGGCGGGTCGGCAGGAGCGCCACCACTCACCGCTCGAGGCTCCTGAGCTGCCCTTTGGCGCGGTCCAGCTCGCGCCCCAGCGTGTCCAGCTCCGCCCGCGCAGCAGCCGTGGCCGCCATTGCGCCTTCGCTGTCCCGCTCCAGGCTGTCTCGCTGAGGAGAGGGACGGGGCATGCATACGGGGCGGGGAGCATGAGCGGCTGCCTGACCCCACACCGCCACGCCGCAGCACCGGGTCATGCCTAGACGGGGAGGAAGAGGGACAAAGGGAGGGGAGGGGGGGGGGGGGGGACAACCTCCGCGCGAAGCTTGGCTGCCTCGCCACGCAGTCCCTCCACCTCGCTGATGTACTGCAACTTGGAGTCATCCACCTTGTGGGTACGGATCACGGCACGCAGGATCGGCAAGCTGCTCCTTGAAGATTGCCCGGGGCGGTTGGGGAGAAGTGCCGGAGGGGCGGTTGGGGAGAAGGGGGGGGGGGGGGGGACAATGACTCCGGGCGGCTCACCTCCTTATAGAAGTTGGCCGAGACTGCTGAGAAGTTGAAGTCCTGACATAGAGGGTGGAGAGCGGCGGGTAAACATTAAAGGGTAGAGGCGGGGGGGGGGGGGGGGGGGGGGGGGGGGGGGCAGCTCAGTCTATCTGTCCCGCTGGCACGTGTCTACCTCTTTGCCTTTGGGGATGCTTAAGATGGGTTGGGTTGGGTTGGGAGAGGGAAGCCTCACCCCCTCCACGCTCTCGCCTTTGCCTGGGGAGGACCAAGCGGGTGGCGGCTCCTTTTGCAGGCTAAGCGGGAGCTGAAAGCGCCTGGCACTCTTGTCGGTGCTGCATGTGATGGCAAGCCACGTAGACAGACAACAATGTGGTGGGGTCAGATGGAGTAGGTGCCCACTGGACGTAGACGGCGCCACCCGCACACCACTAATACGCGCATGAATGGGTGGTGCAGCAGTGATTGTCTGGACGGGCGAGACGGGCTTGGTTAGAGGGAACTGACGAACCTGCCGCGCACGTCTGCCTGTCCTGATGAGTAGCTGCCGCCGCCGGAGATGTGCTTATTGACGTCGCTCAGGATGTGGGCTGACTTTTTGAGCAGCTCCGACACGTCCGGGGCCTTCCTGCCGCTACCCTGCGGCACGTCCATTTCCGCTGCACCTTGAGCTTCCTGCCAAGCGGGATCTGAGCGCAGGGGGGCGGGGGATGAGCCTGCTGCGAGCCCGCACACGGCGCTGCCTCGTCACTCCCGTCGCCCCCCCCCCCCCCCCCCCCCCGCCCGGGGCCCTTTGCTCCCTGCCCGCACTGCCTATCGTCGCTCGCAAATCAGGACCGGCCGAGGATGCCTGAATTGAGCACGCCACGGCAAACGAGCGGGAGACTGGCGCGGCGGTGCCGTGTTCCGTCCGGTGGCGGTGGTCGCCGAGTGGGACTCGGCACATCCCGACATCGGTGGCGGTCGGCCTCCCCATCCGCCCCATCGGGTCGCTCACAGGCTCTGGCTGCCGAGCGACACGGTTGAGGGGCGTATGGTTGCAGTTTGAGCTTGGATCCTCTAGCAGACCCGCCGAATATCTGGCTGATGTGCGCATGTGAATGCGTTGGGGAAAGGTTTGGAAAGCGGGGGGGGGGGGGGGGGGGGGATTATAACCGACTGTCATTTCTACACCCTGCTGAACCGCCGAAGCTGTCCCGGCTCGCGCTGGTAGTTTGACCGCGGGAGATAGTAAGCTCCCCCACGCCCAGCGAGAACCTTCGTGAGTACCTTTCACAGCCAGGCGCTTTGTTTCGGAGGGGTGTCGACTGCGGTCAAGCCAGCTGGCTTGCGCGGGAGTGGGCGTCACCAGTCGCTGATGTGCTCACAGGCGCGGAGCGTCGTGCAGATGTTAACTGCACGAGTACCGCACGGAAGTACTGCTGGGTTAAGTGCCGGCGCGGATGAGGAGTGCCGCCGGGCGGCGGAGGCAGTAGTGGCTGCTACGGGCCGGCATATACACACACGTGCTGGCTGGGCAGACAACTTCTCTCCACCGTGTCCCCCCGTGTCTTGGGTGTGGCTACTCTTCACGACTGGGCGGCGGTTAGCGAGACTAGCAGGAGGAGCGCCAGCAATCGATGCATTATAGGCCGAAAACTCTACCCGTAAGATAATACTCTGCTAATCTTCTTTCTGCTCGGGCTAATAATTGCTGAGGCCTGGCTGAAGTAGCGGCTGGAGTGCTAGATTCGATCTATGGATGACTGACTGGAAAAGTGCACAGGACCTACTATCCCTGGCATTTGCAATGAACCCTGCTGCATCAGTCAGGCTGCAGTACACGTAGGGCGGCCTTATACAAGTACCGGGTTCGATTCCTGGCTGATGTATTTCGGCAATATCGGCCCGGCGTGTCCCGGGTTTACTCGGTTGATGCATTAGCCCTTCGGGGTTCGAATGAGGCAATGGTCTATGGGCTATGCCAGACCTACGACTGCAGTTGGCGCACGAGGTCAAGTGCTGGGGCGGCTTCGGCCGATGTCCCGGGGCGAACTTTACTTTACTTTTACGAGTACCTGTAGTCGCGACGACTGTTCGCGAAGACAAGAAATAACAATAAGCGCGGATCATCGCCGGGCGGCGGGCCGGGGCCGACCGTGCGGAGGGGTTCGAAAACGACGACAAATAAGGTTATAAAGGATTTTAAGGATAACCTATAACCGCGGTAAAAGTCGCTGCTACGAGCGGTGCCCGCGCGGCCTGCCAATAAAATGACAATTCACCACTAAGAACACACCCGCCTTTTGGACCATATTTGACAGATTTATTACGATATTACAACGAAACCTTAGAAAGTGCGCCTATAGACCGCCAAGTCTGATCCATCACGGATTTTTTGTACGAGTATATAGCGACTAAAGGGTAGTCGAAGTGCCGCGCGCGCACCCACATAAGCGCAATATATCAGATGACGACAGCATCGCGATCGTGGGCCGGTGGGCCGGCACCCTCCCTGCCTGCTGCACGGTATATTGCTGCACCGCCCGCACGTCAACCAGTAGCTGTTTGTCTAGGCACAGATACAACGCAGAAACGTCTTTGCTGCGATCCCACGAACACAGCTCCAGCGCCACTCAGTGACTCTGTGGCAGGCTCGCTGGAGTGCCTGTCGTGACATCCAACCGGTATAATAACTAATAAATAAGGGACTCTACTCGAATTATACGATGGCCATCACCGGCTTTGTAGGGAAGCAGCTGTACCGTTGGGCCTCCTGGCTGGTGGAGAGAATATACAACGTGGCCCTGCTCCTCAGGCTGTTCTTCCTGCTGCTGGACAGCAACAGGTCGGCGACGCAGCAGTCAACAGCGGCAGGCCGGATCGAGGATGAGCAACGCGTCGCGAGCGGCACGGCGTGGGCCGAGTTCTGCGACTCTCTTAAAGCCGCCGGCGAGGTGGTCCTGCGGCGACGCGGCGGTGGGCTGCTGGCCACGACGGCGCTGGACCAGGCGGAAGGCTACCGCTACCTATCGCGCCTGGTGCGGGGAGGCCTCGAGGGGTTCATGGAGAACAGCCTGCCATCGCATCCTCGCCTTCGCCCGGCCTTGCCCTACAACGTGAAGATGGGCGCCGACAACCCCGACAACTTGTACCTGGTTCGGCCCATCTCCGCCAACTTACCCCCCCCCCCCCCCCCCCCCCCCCCGCAATCCGATCGAAAAAACCCGACCCAAACTCCGTCCCCAGCTCTGAAAATGCGCCCCAGCCCGGGCGTTTCGCCACCTTGTGATGGGCGTTACTCCTCAGCAGCATATCTCGAGCCTTGCGCTTATGTTAATCTTCCCCAATAAGAAACTTCCCACCTCGCCACACAAGTGATGCCATCCACTCGATTACCTTCGCAGACAGCGCCCATTGACGGCAGGGAAACGTATCGGATCTGGGGTAGGCGGGGAACCATCCACTACCTGGGCTTTGGTGCCTACGCTGGCAATCACCCAGGTGACACCCCCTCCCCAATGGGATGGACCTCATGGACGGATCAGCAGCACACCTCGCGGCACAGCTGATAGCATATCTCACGCGCCCGGCGCGGACACCGACGAGCAGGGAGAGGCAAGCCCGAGCCGACCTACCTGGATGCTGCGGACCTCGCATTGGAGGAGGACGGCAGCTTTGAGCTTGTCCTGAGCCCAGTGCCGCACGGCGGCAACTGGATGCCTCTGGAGAGAGACATCGAGCGCTTGCTCGTGCGCATCCTCCGCGCAAACTTAGTTTTCTGAATTACCTTTTCCGCTTGCTTCATTCCGCGCTGCATTGAAGTTACACACACACACACACACACACACACACACACACACACACACACACACACACATGTCCCAGTACCGCGTCATCACTGCCAAACGTGCCTCGTATGTATTAATCATGTAGAATATATATAATAATAAAGATATAGATACTTAATGTTGAAAATTAAGTGCCGATGGAGAAGTATTCATTTTCGCGATGGAGGTGGAGTACAAAGTATATTTTATAATATCCGCAATGGCGGGCAGCAAAGAAGGCGGGGATCTGAACACAATGATTAGTAGCGAATTCAACACCATGACATTATGAATACTACGGTGTGCGCTACAGTGTTTGTTGCTCTGACGACTCCCCTGATGGATGCGCTCGTCAGGTGAGGCAGACCTACTGCGACCGCGCCCACGAAGTGCCGGCCCAGCTCCGCATTGAGCGCACCGGGGCCGGCCCTCCCCCGCCCCTCACCGCCTCCCAGCTCCTGGCAAACCTGAAGGGCGCCTGCCTGTTCATCCACGGCATCAACTACCAGTTCCCAGGCTGGTGGGACCGCCCCACCCGCACACCCTGTCACGCCCCATCCCACTCCATGGGCCGCTTACCCACTACCGGTCTGCACTGTCCAGTTGCCGGCCGCTGCTGACCCTCTCGCCGTTGTCGGGCCATCCTACAACTGGTCAGGGTGGACGGTTTCGCCAAGACACCCAACACGCTTGGCCCGTTACCAGGCGGGGCCTCTTCCGCTGCCTGGGCGGACCCCAACCTCACCATCCACCACGGCTACTGGTGATTCACCGCCTGCGTCCCTCTCCCACTCGTGTCAAGGTGCCGTCTGCTACCATGCCCCTTACGGGAGATGGCACGGAAATGCGCATGTGGCCAGGGTGCTCCGTGAGGACGAGGTGCTGTCGATTGTGCTCGAACTCCCGGCGTGCGAGTACTGGAACTTTCAGCTGAATAACATTTGGATGGAGTCGATGGATTATGAGTACGCATGCCCATGTCATCCACTCGTCCCCAGCCAGCACTGGCTGCGCTATCATTATGGCATGGTTACCTGTTGTTGCTCTGCTGGCGGCTGAGTCGCATCCCAGATCAGTGCTGCCTGGTTCGTGGGCGCTACCAGGGGGGTTGACATCTCGGTGGCCCCCTCGTCTCCCAGGAGCTTCAATAATGTGTCCATCAACCAATGCACGGCGGTCACTTACGCGCCTGGCTCCGTCTCAATCGTCATTGCTCACAAGGACCCCTCCGAGCTGCAGCTCCCAGGGGTGCCGCGGCCGTTCAATTGGATCAGCACCACCGCGCATCGGCATGGGACAATGGCGCTACGGTTGCTGCGATCCGCCACAGCGCCTGTGCCGGTCCTCCATGTTTTTCCAGCCGTTTGATATGTGACACATGCGCGCAAGAAGCACATCTATGTCGCTGTGCCTAGTATGAAGACAAGCTCATGCATAGTCTCCGGATCACTGTTCCTGCCGCGGGGCACGGGTACCTCACTCCATTTCTAAGCACATATGTTCATATGCCCCAATGTGACCACAATGTGGCAGCAATTGACAGTGCTGATGTGTAGTGTACAATGCGCTGGAGCCCGCTGGAGTGTGCGATAAGCACATTGCCGACTTCGCATATGGATAACTATGTGATGACTGCTAGGATTTCGTCCAGATACTGAGATGTGGCGTCTTGGCGGTTGCCGGGTGTTTCGGTCTTGTAAATGCCTTGATGACGGCGCTGCAATCAAAACTTGCAACTAGCCCTCACTGCCAGGCAATCGTCTCCGAACTCATAGTATACGAGTACCGGTAGTGGTTGTAGTATAAGCGGATACATAATTAATATGTCTCTGCCGTTTTGTAGCTTTTCTTTAGTTACTGACTGTCTATGCATTTTACAATGGCCGTGTCTATTGTCATTATGCCATCCTTTCATTGTGCTGCATTTTGTGCAATTGTCTTTAGTGCCATTACTGGCTATTTGCATCGGTACTTCAGTAGTGAGCTTTTTGTTGTGGCATTAAATCAGCAAAAAACAATTGCGCATACGGCGTCTAATGCAAAAAGCTATGAATGTGCGCTTATTTGCTGTGGTATTCATCAGACGATCAGTACTGTCCCACACGCCGCCGGTTTGTTTATTGCATTGCTTGTGCTCACACCGTCCGTCGTTACATAAAGTGACAACTTACGCCCCCCTAACTTTATGTCGTGGATGCGTCAATGGATCGCATGTTGCGCGCAAAAGTATTGCGAACCATCCATCGGACACAACTGGGAGGTGCTATGATTTTGATATTGTCCCATGCATATTTGTCATCATCACAATCCGCAGGTGTGCGTCATGATGCTGCTGCTGTTATCCGCCCGATGATGTCCGCCATAGAATCGATCGGAATCATTGGATCGTCTCCTGGTGGACGGCTGCCAACGCCACGAGGTAGTCATACACCACTATCATTCCATATATTGTTCAGCAAAGTATATATCAAACAATAAGCATACTGCTGCTGCAAGCTCGCTTGCTGAGAAAGCAACGGGCGGCGTCGGCGGCGCATTATATTTAGTAGGGAGGGGCGAGCAAACAGTCGTGAAAGCTTGGCGATGTAGCCACTGCGCATGCTGCCTATGCACGCACGCGCTCGTCCCGCTGACAGACGGCGGCAATTCAAGCCACCAGTGCAGGTATAATTACGTATGGTATGTAGGGCGAATTAGTTTACTGAGTTGGGCATCAGCAAACGATACATGTTGCCGTTGCAATGCAAAGCAGTTATTTATTGCTTACACATTGGACTGGTGTGATGGTGATATCAATGCAAACTCGTATACATGCCTGTGAATATTTAATGTGCAACCATATCATCGCAAATTCGTCCACTTCATCCCCCTGCAGGGTGAGCGAAGTGGGTGGCTGCTCGCTGCGCTAGGAGAAAATTGCACATCTAATAGGTAAGAATTGCTTTCGATTCCGCTGGCCCATGATTATTTGTGTCACTCGCACCGCCGTGATGAGATAGTAAGACCACGACGCTGCTGGCCATTTCGCCACCAATAGCTCCGAAACCACTGCGTAGAATGCTGATCCGTGTTGTGGAGCTTATCGCTTCTGTTGACACAAGGGGCAAGGCGAAATGGTGCGTAGGTCGTAACAACTACTCGGAGCCCCATCCAGCGAAAGGTCTACTTCGCATGCACATGCAAAGCAGCGCGAACGAAGCGACTCATAACATGGCCCCACCCATCACCAACACAAGTATATGGCTATACAACAGTTTAGACACGACTAAGAGCAATCAAGTAAGAGGGGCGATAAATGGAGGCGGTCTATTACTCAGTGTAGTCGTGCACCCCTTACCACCGTTATTACGCCGCTGTTACATTCCTGTATGCTTTCTGTGATTTGATTTGCCCGCCAAGTTGCAACAAATACTGGCGAAGACGACGACGGGGACAAATATCGGGAATAGTCGCAATATCCAATGAAATTGATCCAAAAACTCAAAGTTGAATGTGGCCATCTAATAATGGGGTCAAAACTGCACTGTCTAAAATGGACACAATGGCACAATACGTAGTGAAATTTCAACATACTGCCAAAGTACAACGCCGTGACTTACGCGGATTTTGCTGTCGCGATGATCGCCGTGAATAAGTTCTATCCGTCGTACTCTATCAATCTTCTCTCTCGTCCAAATGCCGCCACAAACGGGTGGCGGCCACAGGGCCAACCCCCCGTGCCGTGCCAGCGTAGATTATTCCTCAAACTTACCCTACTCCTTATCTTCTCGCACTTCTTGGTTGCCCGCATGGCACGCCATCCTAGGCATGCGGCGACGGAAACATGCATGGCTGATGGGAACGAGGCATACCACCGTGAGGCCGCGGTAATGGAGGGCGTGCTAAGGTTATTCGACGAATACGGCCCCTCCCTGCTAGGGTCAAGGGAGGTGGAATATATGGAATATATGGAGCAATTCAAAAAGATTGCGAGACGCGTCATCAATACCCTCCATGTTTATCCAGAAGCTCCTTTATTTCGTCCCAAGCCATGTAACGTGCCCGCCCCGCCTATGTGGTTCGACAACTGTGTGTGTGTCTGGGTCCCGAACCGTTACCTTGCACCCAAGCGCGAGCAAGAGCGACACGAGCTCGCTTGGGAAGCGCGTGTTGGAGTCCATCTCCAACGACGATGTACCGACACCTACATCCCGTTTTGTAGGGCGGAAGCGCGTTACATATACGTGAACGCGCCTTGGCGAGGCTTTCGCGTTCCCCAAGCGGGAGGACACAAGGGAAACCGTGAAGTGGCTGCATGACGGGTGGTGCTTCGACACTATATGGAGCCTAAAACTCTGCGGTACCACCCCCCCCCCCCCCCCCCCAACACCTTTAGAACACACGCCATCAACCCCTTTTCCGAGGACGTTTGGTGGGACTAACTATATTAACCTGGCTCACAACTTTGTCGTTAGGTGTATACTCTTGCCAGCCACACGTTCATTGGTTGTGATGTCCTCTTCCGTGTGCTGGCGCAATGTGTTGTCACGAAGTCTTGGAATGAGGTACAACGTGACGAGTGCCCTCACTACTACGCGCCTCACAAGCATGGGGAGGTATTAGCAGCAAAGTGCCACAGAGCATAAAGACTGTCATGCGTCCCGTCATCATGTCGGATACCCCCGCGCGAGCAATTGCCAAACTTTCGCGTGACAACGCATGCGGGAGAAGATCCGGGACTGCGACTACGGCTTTCCGATGGATGGACGATAATCTTGGAAAAATCGCCCGCGAGGCGACTAATAAAGGGTGGCACAACAATTGAATCCTTTGCGGACGTCGCCGGGGGCATCTGCGCACATGCATAGCGCGGATGGCACAGCCGATGGGGAGTATTGTTAAGGCGAGATTGCATAAAACAATCTCGCTATCTTCTTCATCGAGCCAACCGCCAATGTAGCTTGCTTATTTAGTAGCGAAGGCCTTCTCCGTGGTTCCCGCCACGCGGAGCCGTCCGACTTGCCAGTCTTCCTAGTGACAGACGTCACAAGATTTACTACCATATCGGAACGTGGATGCTTATCACCGTGGGATCGTACTCAGTTGAGTATCGGTCCACCGTTCCCACCCAATCTCCTTTGCGTTCGCCTGAAGCGAGAGCGAGGCCTTCGTGAGCTTTCTATTCACATCTACATTTGTTGCAACGCACCACCGAATCTATATATGGCGCCGCCCCCGTTGTCAAGTGCCTCGTCATCGACAAAGGCACATGTATCCGGGCACGGGGGGCGGAGCACTCTCCCCGATTTTGGCACGGAGCTAGCCCAGCATGTGCACGAGGCCATGTGGGCTATATCGGCGACCGGCGGACGTATCACGAATTGGACGGCGACCTCTAACTTAATGCCGACTCGTACACCGACCGCACGGAGCTTCACATGCACTCGCGCCCGAAACTACCGCCGAAGCTTGTCCGCAGACTTGCTCCCCGGATACCCAATGTCCTTGCAAGCCCTTCGCATGTGTACTACTGCCTTCACCGACTCGCCTCAAATGATTGAGTGCCAATCTGCGATTGCAAGACCTTTTGACGCCATGGCATCATCAACCATTCTCTCGTTTGGGCCGCGTTGCGGTCCAGCATCGAGATGGCAATATAGCGGAAGCTCTCCAAAGATCTGGGCGATTGGAGAGTAAGAGCGCAATTACTCCACCACGCTTTCCCTGCCCTTCAATCAGCGTCAAGCCGAAGATGGTGTCCCCGCTCCCGGACGTGGCAAAGGCCGCGTGGCAGAGGCTGACGGGGATGCGGCGGGGGTACATATCACGGTCGAACATGTACTCCCTTCCCCCTCAAAAACAGTATACCCCCATTTTAGATTATTAAGTCTGACAACGCATTGTGGACGGCTGATAAGAAACAATTTGCATCATTATATCGTTGGTTACATTGACCGCAAATTATACCTGTGCTCTTGCGGCAAGGGCCTCGGGCGCGGAAACGGTGCGCGGCCGGGGTAGCGGCGCGGCAATACCGCAATGGATGCATGAATGGTATGCTTACGGCGTCAGATCCACAACACGAAAATCATGACTGTATAGCCTAGGCCATGCTGAGGCCCGGTGAGGAGGTGTAGGCTAGCGACGTCATGCCGCAATGATGTCTTAGGAGAGCAGCAACTACAACACGGTCCTCGACGTGGATGTGGTTTGGAAGCATACATATGGTGATTACTTGGGTGGTAGGGGTGTATACCATGCGGTAAGTGGTTAAGCCGCGTGATTAAGGCTCCGCATCGGTCGTGGAGACTTAAATATCAAGAATTGATTATATTCGGAATCTAAAGATCAAGAATTGATTCTTGATCCGGTTGATCCGATCTTTATTTGATTTTATTTACTTCGTAAATATCGGTGCACCAGTAAATCCCACCACCTAAATACCAATGCACCAGCAAATTCCGGTACCTAAATATCGGTGCACCAGTAAATCCCACCCCCTAAATACCGATGCATAAGTAAATCCTACCACCTAAATATCGGTGCACCAGTAAATTCCACCACCTAAATACCAATGCACCAGTAAATTCTGTCTGAAATATTGGTGCACCAAAGCAGATTTATGCAGTATTAGGGCATTTTCTTCCGTGATTTTGCGAAAAAGCCGGAATGTATTAAATTGTGTCCCGACTATCCGCTGAATACTGGGCCTCTGGACCGCAAGCAATACATCATTATTACACAATTGTCCATTCAGCACAACAACATGTAATCCTTATACTACATCACCTGCCATGTGCTAAGTACTACAAAATATGTATGGGACCAATCCCATACAACTTGGGAAAAGTATGCGGCCCTTGCCCTCCCCCTTAGTCCGCTGGAATCATCAATGAGTTTAACCCTCTCCAGGTTGATTATTATATTATGCGCCTCTCCATGACAGAGTTTAACCCTCTCCAGCAGGTTGTTAGAGATCATTGGGTAAAAAGTGGATACGCATCGCTGCTGGGTGACACATACGATTTATATGCATGGTGAGTGAATGGCTGTTGCTGTCATGGCCGGCATGTGCTGGTTGTTGCTGATGGCTGCGGTCTATCGTGCCATAATGCAATGCCGCGTGATAAGATGTGCTTACATGAGTAATTGGCTGCAATACCGACACTACCGACACGTAACCACATCTGATGTAGGTTCTTGTACACAAGGAGCGAATGCTCCAGTGTCGTATCGGAGGTGGACTTCTTGAAGTCGATGTGCATTCTCCCGGCGGCAGAGAAGAGGCGCTCCACACTAGCTGACGTGGCAGGGAACACATGGTACAAGCGAGCCATCTTGCTCAGGTGAGGAAAGATTGCTTGCCTTGCTTTCCATGCACGAGGCCAACAGATGAAAGTCTGTTCCATCATCATTGATGGGACTCACATGCAGCCAATATTAGTTATGTCGGCATCATTTATGGCACACAAATGGTAGCGCATTAATATGGCACATGAGCGTCACTACTTCACTACCACCTGGTGAGTTTGAGGTAATCCTCCACCTCCTTCATCTGCACTGCAAGTGCCTCGGCAGGGGAGTGAGCGGGGGGGGGGGGGGGGGGGGGGGGCGTTATCGTCCTAGAGCTCGAATGTGCGCATCAGCAATATCACCCCCAACGACGCCTGGCAGCTTGGCCTTCTTGATGGGCGCCGCATTGAAGGCGGTGCGCCTCCTGATAGGTGCAGCGGGAGCTGCTTCAGCCAGTTCCAGCGGTGGCGCGAAGTCCTCTTTGTAGGCGCCTTGGAGGTACTTGGACGCCTTCATCCTACGGTCAGCCCAACAAAATCAAGGTTTTCCCTGCATAGCGAAACCATACATTGCGTCACTCACTCATTGAGCAGACATAAAGCGAAAAATCAGACAACACACGCATCAACATCATCGCGGCGAATTGCCTTGGGTCCATACTTGTAGCAACCAAAGGCTAAAACAACACATGCACATTAAGCGCACCCTACCTACATCACTGGATAGCAGTATGCGGGGGTATGTGGCAGCATCTGCACATTAAGCGCACCCTACCTACATCACTGGATAGCACTACGCGGGGTACCGCAGCTAATTAGGAATGATTGAAAGAGGGCCTAACCTGATTGAATGGCTTGGCAAGGAGCAGCAGTTCGTCCTTCAATTCGAAGTCAGGTGCAATCCAATAGGCCATGAAGTATATGGAAATGCCGTTTTCACCCAGATGTCCGCAGCGAAGGAGACATGTAGTCCTTCCTTTCGCAAGTCCTTAATCTCCTGCAAGAAGTGGCAGCAGAAATGTGTGTGGGCATGCATGATGTGTCCTTATCGGTTTCGATGAAAATGGGGGACATGGAGTAATTGCGCAGCATACTACTCACCTTTATCATGAGAAGGTTCTCCACGCGGGGCTGCACTTGCACTACACGATAAGGCGTGCCCTCTGCAGATGGCAAGCAAATCTGCATCGTTAGCTAGGAAAGGGTATAAGGGAGGCAAGGGGGAGTGTCAGTGGAGGGGGCGGAGCGCGGAGCATCTCACCAGCGGCGGGCGTGGGGTTTTGTGTGTCGCCGACAATCACCACCTGCTGGGTGTTAGCCGCTTCGTCACTAGGATTGACCTCATGCGGGAGGCTGCCAGTGCCTCAGGCCCCCTGACCACCCCTGGTGCTCGGCTGCTTGTTACTGGGGCGAGCGAAGCTGAGGGCCTGTCTTGCCTCGAGAAACTCCTCGATCTCGGTCGTGTTGTCGTCGTCCTCCATGTGACGACGACAGCAAGCTTCGCTAGTATCGGCCTCCGTAGTATCGGCCGTCTCGCCGAGGCCATCCCAAGCGCACGATGTAACGCTCCACTGTCTTGCGTGTTATCTAGCCAAGGATCTTCTTGACTTTTGTTCTCCTCGCAACCCTTGTACATGTCGGCGAAACTAATGGGTGTGCGCTTGGGTCCAGATGGGCTGCATTATGGGTCCATTGTGGGATCCCGTGCAGGAGGAAGTGATGCCCGCGGGCGGGCGCGCTTCCTGCCCATATCGTTTGAATCGTCAGTAGTTTGGTACCAAGCAAGACTTCCAGGGCTTTCCGTAACTGGATTGCTGCCCAAACGGCCGTCGTAGAGACGCTGCAAGGGTTTCATTGGAGCCAGTTTCGTCCCGGGGCGGGAAAAAAAAGACTTCATGTACTCGGACGATGAGTTAGTTAGTTAATTGTTAGTTCAAACATGTTCGAACTGGCTGTCGCTATTGCCGTGTGCAATATCGGTACGAGGTACTGGAAAATCGCGGCCACGCCCAAGGTTCCTGCCGCCACCCCGCCGCCGCGCTGTCGCCCACCCACCGTCGTCATGCCATGGGATTCTGACGCCATGATCCCGTCATTGTTATATCTATACCGTCCGATCCTTAACCGGGTATTGTACTGCCGTCGATTGAATCATGGAGCCAAGATCCCACATTTGTTCAATGGCGACCGTGAGATCGTTGCAGTGACTCATCGTCACAACCTAAACCGTCGATGCTACATGTATCCCATGGTGGTTGATTCTCGGTTGATTATTGGTGCACCAGTCGTTGATTCAATTACGCGGCTAAATATTGGAGCATCGATTAAATCGAGGGTTAAACATCGGTGCACCAGTAAATGCCACCACCTAAATTTCGGTGCACCAGTAAACTCCACCACCTAAATTTCGGTGCACCAGTAAACTCCACCACCTAAATACCAATGCACCAGTAAACTCCCCTACCTTAATATCGGTGCACCAGTAAATCCCACCACCTAAATATCGGTGCATCAGTAAATACCACCACCTAAATACCAATGCACCAGTAAATACCTGGCCTAAATATTGATTCGTGGTGCGATTCACGATCTGCTTGGTGCACCAAGTTTTGATCTTTTATCAATACTTAATGCGGAGCCTTACGCATGATGATATGCTCATATGATGTATGCTATGATATGCGATGATGTGCATATTCGATGATAAGATGATGGTATGCTCATATGATGTACGCTATATGATGCTATGATATGTTATGTAACTAGGACAAATATGCGATGATATGCAATCATGGTATGATGCTATGATATAATGCGGGTAAGCCACATGATGACGATGCATGATGATATATCCTCATATGATGAGGATATGATGTGGGCGTGTGGTATATTCCCGCCGCTTTGACCATCGCTTGAGCCAAATGCGCCCCGGTGCATACGTTGAAAACCGAGGGGTGGAGGGCATGGGTCTTGCCTCACGGCCTCTCCACGTCTTGTCCTCCTTCTCGGTCCAACCATGTACGGTCGTAGCCAGTCCATGAGGTCAACAATGGCGGCGCCGTTCCACGCGTGGTCTTCTCAGACGACACTCAGTCGAAGATTCGTTGCTAACCACGTCACCGCCTCCCATACCTCCTTTCGCGTTAGCACCTCGGGGAATCCGTAATACGAGACCACCATAGCGGGCATAACGCGTGTTGGGTTATTGCTTTGCGGCGGTTGTGGTTGGGGGGTGGGGGTGGGGGGGGGGGGGGTAAAGCAGCCTCTGGAGTTAAGAATATTTGAAGCGAACCAATATAAGATGAGCCGCTAATGCTCCACGCACGGTCTCGCCCGATAAGAAACCACGGTGCGCGCATGCCCGTAAGGCCGTAAATGGGTTCATGGCATAGCGAGATGCCACCACAAAGAGTCTGCCCTCGGCACTCGGCACCATCTTTGGTACGGAGCCTTATTGCGTGAGGTAGTTGTTAGGAATTTGGACGCACGATATGTCTGATAATGTGCTCGCCGCTACTAACCAACGGCAGACACATCAAGTTCATTGTAATGAACCATGGCGAAGTAATTGCGTATGGGCAAACGATGTGTTGGGCCGCTGCCACGACGGCAACCGGGGATAGGGCATCTGTGTGAAAAACGGTATGCCGAGACTGAAAGCAATTCAAAAGATCCGATCATGTCACATTTCAATCATGCATTCGAGTCTGGTTTTGCCAAAAAGGGTGCGGAGGCTGTTTTACACGGAAAAGCGCCATTTTATGGCTAGGAAGGTTCAGCGAAAGGGGAGGGAATGTCGGAGGAGGAGCCCGCAGGGCGGAGGCGGAAAACGGGAGGGCGCTGCCGAAGGCAGCGAGCTGGAAGATGGCAGACGAGCTGCTGGTGGCTGTCCTAAGTAGCTCCCCGGCCGGGAGCGAAGGGCTCGCGGGCGATGGGGTAGCCCGTACCAAACCCCGATGGTAACGGCTTCAAACCACTACATACCGTACGGGTCGCACTAGGACAGCTATAGTCCGTTAGGAAACCCCATAAACACGTTTAGATCATTTCAATCATGCATTCGAGTCTGGTTTTGCCAGTTTACACGCGGTTCGTTTACGACTGCGAGCGTGGGCAGTCGGCAGGCGTGCCGACCAGACGAAGGCGGAAGATGTCTTGAGTTGTAGAGGGGTCTCGCGCCAAGAGGACCTCGATCGAGGCGCAGGCGCATCAGACGCGGGCGGGAGATGTTGACGCCGGCATGACATAGGCCGGACGTGTCGCGGAATTAAGGCGCCGTCTCCCGACGGCGCCCTATAGCATTGGTTGCGCGCCATGGTGGCGTGCGGCACGAGCCGGAACTGCAGGCCAGTAGAAGCAGCAGGGGTAGCAAAGCCCAAGTTGGCGACGAGCGCCCAGCAAAGCAGCGGCACATGCACGAGTAGGACGAGTACAGCTGCGCGCACGAGCGCGCGAGCGCGCCGAGTACAGTCAGGTGAAGTACTGGTGCACTGTACCCGACGCAATGATAATTCGTACCATGTACCTGTACTGGCGATGCACGTTACGAGGGGTGGACACGCAACAACTCGCGATGACAGCGATGTACTGCTGCCGTCATCACCAACGGTGGTTGTTTCGCCCCCTTGCGCGAAGAGCGGCGGGTGAAACGCACAACGCTGAGGGCGCGGAAATGTGGAACCCTGTGTGGTCGTGCCGTACCGGTTCAGGTGTGTCGGGGTCGGTTGTCGGCGACGTCGCAGAAGACCCGCCGACTCGGTTAGCTGTCGCCGTGGGTCTTTCTTCGCGGAGAGCGGTGAGCCGACCGCCGTTGCTGCACCAACGACGGCTGCTGACCAACCCACAAAGCGTAGGCTTAGGATGATGCCACGAAACGCACAAGTCGCGTTAGGTGGCGGAGCTGTCCCCCGGCGGGCAGCTCGTGTTGTCACAGATGCGTTGCCGTGATGTTGGAAACGGGTTGGCCGGCGTAGAGGCCCTTGTAGCCTATGCCGGCCCGTAACGATGCCAATGATGTCGGAGCGAGGGTGACGACGAGGCGGCCGCTGCTGCTGCACCAGCGACGGCCGCCGAAGTCCCAAACCCAGAGTTGGCCAAGGGTAGTTACGTACACCACGAGACGCCAGGCACGCCAGGTGGTAGAACTGCCCCCCGGCGGGCAGCTGCAGGTTGTCGTGGTCCTTGTGACGACGACGTTGGAGTAGGAGACGTCGGAGACGCATCGGCACGGGCCGCACAAACGCCTCCCACTGCGACCACAGCAAACGTTGCTGAAGCTTCATTGGGGCGAGGGCAACGAGCCCTCTCAAAACACCGGCGCGTGAGCGGCGCCACCCATGTAACATGCCAATTACGCGAGTAGTTCCGGAAAACCACAGCATGTAACGACCATTGGTGCCACGGCGCCCTGCTGCGAGGACACGGGGACTGGGTTGCAGTGTCTTGCGGGACAACAAGTGGTCGCCCCGACGACACGGACGTCCTCCTCCGTCCGCGCCGATTTGTTGCGGTGGGCGTAGTTGTCGTCGTTGACAACCGTGACGAGCAGCGGCCATGGTGCCGAGCGCGTCCACCTCACCTAAACCTCAAGAGTTGACTACTGCGAGAGGGCGCTCCACTGCGGGAGCCCCGAAGGCCTGTATTGCGACTCGACTTCGGGTGTCGAGGTTTAAAACCCCCCCAGCGGGGACCCCCCAGCTCCAATTCCTTGCCGTGCGCATCGCCATCCGAAAAGGTCCCAGCTGCAAAGCCAGGGCAAAAACGGAAAACGACCTCGGGCGCACGAGTAGGGAAAACCACACTACCGAGGGGCTGTCTGTCGCTGCTTGATGTTGTAACGCATGTGCGCGGCACGACGACTCACTACCGGGTGGATGAACCTCGGTGCGGACTTGTTCAGCCTCAGTGACCCTCGGGCGCACAAGTACGCGAAGCCGCTGCCGAAGGCAGCGAGCTGGAAGATGGCAGACGAGCTGCTGGTGGCTGTCCTAAGTAGCTCCCCGGCCGGGAGCGCAGGGCTCGCGGGCGATGGGATAGCCCGTACCAAACCCCGATGGTAACGGCTTCAAACCACTCCAGACCGTACGGGTCGCACTAGGACAGCTATAGTCCGTTAGGAAACCCCATAAACACGTTTAGATCATACACGCGGACAACCGCATATATAGCCATACAGCCGCTACACGGGCAGCCGAGTACTGGTATACCGCGCCACACTAGTATCGATACCGGGCAGCCGGGTATCGGTACGAGTATAGCTAACATTCCATCCTGTCCCATCCATGGACGACTGATTCCATTCTCCGGGTGATAGGGAGTTTCGAACCAGTGACCTCCTGGATCGCAGCCAAGGCTCCGAGAAACCAGTGAAAGCAATTCAAAGGTGAAGGTGAGAAGACGCCCGCGGCTCGGCCTTGGGGGCATCGATACATATCCGTTGTATGTGTCCCACACGACAAGATGTTTCCACATATGTATCGAGGCTGTAAGGCTCGCAAGGAAACGAAAAGATATTACACGGCCTTTGCTAGTTGTTCAATCATCGCGTGTGTCCAACGGAAGCTCGCGCGAGGGCTGAATGTGTCCACTCGCTGGGCATGCCCCGCCTTGGACGCCATTCGAAGTCCGCGCGGGAGGTGTGGAGAATCCAACTTATGAGATTCCTCGCGCCGCGGATCTGTTGCATGCGACTTTAGGCATCACTTACATCGCCATATGCAACTCACATTCGTTCTAATAGCATATGCGTTAACTTCGCACCTCGTAAAACGTGCTTGACACCGGCGGAAGCACTGCCTACGTATTGTATTCGGTGAGAACGTGTTGGTGGGCCCTTCATGTGCGGCCCTTGGAGGGGCCGATGACCACCTCCATGGGTCACAACCACCCTTCGCCGCACCAACAATGTCGTGAGATAGCAGTAGCACGGAAGACCACCGGGCACTCCGCCAAGGTTCATGAAATGGTCAATAGCCCACTCAATAGGTACTACCTAGAAAGGTGTGACAATATCTTATCCAAGGAAGTGATGATCAGGTGAGGTCGACAACCCCAGCCACATGCGAGGGTCATCGATCCGTGAACAACTGGCTGGAATCTGCATGATTTATCCAGTTGTTGAGTTAGTACATATATGATAGCACAACCCGCCACAACCCGCCCCCTCCCTTCATCAACAACCCGACCAAATATCATTCATTGATTGATATTAATAAATATAAAGTAAAGTTCGCCCCGGGCCAATCATCGGCAAACGCCGCCCAACACTTGATCTTGCGCTAATTGCAGTCGTTGGCGGTCTGGTATGATAGTCATTAGATCATTGCCTCACTCGTAAACCCCGAACTCCCAAACGGAAGGGCTAATGCATCAAACAAGTAAACCGGGACACGGGCCCGGCCGGTCGATATTGCTCTGAAGTGATAGAGCCGGGAATCGACGATCCGGGGACCTCCCCCAAGTAGGAGACCACCGCTCTGCCGCGAGCGCGATTACGAGGCCTGTTTGATATGATGACGATGTCGAAGACAATGGGATGGGACAGAGGGCACCGTTACGTTTCGAGTCCTAAGGATTATGTCTATTGGGTAATGCTGATCGGGTCGCGACGGATACACACACGATTCGGTAAATCTGATCGATGCGATGGCGCGCGTATATTACTGTTTCGAGGACGGTGACCGGGTGTGCTTAGTCGCTAAAAAACGGGCGGTGCAATTAATAGTGCGGTTTTATATAGGTAAAAATCGCTCAAGTCCTTACTTCATAGGTACCCGTAACCGTAGAGGGACAGCGGGTAAACTTCATGGAAATCATGCTATCAGAAATACTGCAGGGAATAAAAAAACCTACCACAAATTGGCCTACCACAGAAACGGTTCTCGTGATTTTTGCCCGATTTTTGCGTTGCGGAATATTTGCTACTCTTATCTCCATATAGACGTTGCGTAATAAAGGTTACTATATTGGTCAGTATTGTCCTCATCTTATAAATCATAATACCTAGCGACTATCGGGTTGTAAATATCTAATAATTATGTGGGACATGTATGGGATATGTGGTCATTAACTACTATGTCCTGCAAGAAAAGTACAATTTAATCTACGCCGGCAGTCATCCGGCATAGTATTACTCTAAAATAACCAGCACAGTACTGATTAATACTGTACAATTGGGCTACGGGTACACGTACCGGTATTTCCGCAGCGCGTGGTCGCGCGCAACTAATGTTACAATGCCGCTACATGGTATGTTAGTACTTGAAGTACTTGAATCGCCTTCTGCTGCTATAGCTCATGTAAATAATAATGTTAGTACTTGAAGTTGTACTGACGCGTACGGCTCTGCTGCGGTACAGCGGCCTGCTCCCCAGGGCACCACCGCGTGGGCGGGGCAGATCACGGCTGCTGCCACGGGCGAAGCTCGCTCATGCACACCCCGGGCAGTACTTGAGAGCTCGACCGTTATTTACTGAGGAAATAATGAGGAAAGGCAAAGGAAACAGCCCACCGGGGGGGGGGGGGATAGGTATTATATATAAACGGACACAAGACTGGGCTGTGAGATACTTCAATGACACTCACGAAGCATTTACTGACATTCCACTCAACTTCCGAAGCAATTTCAAAGCGCGCCACTTCAAGACCTTGCTCGCATTAGTATCCCACTCTTGCCAGTCAAGCGCAGGTGATAAAATGGATCGCACCGAGTCTACCAGTCGACGTCCAATCCGCAGCTCGGCAGCTCAGCGCGTGCGGCGTAGCTCCAGCAGCCGGTGTTTGAAGCAGCACGCGTCCGAGCGCAACACCCTGCGCCGTAGTAGCTCCTTCACCGCACCGCACGACAGTAGGGATCGCAGTATGTCCGCGAACAGGGACCCAAGACATCGTCGCCGCTGTTGGGAATCCCGACTCTCTAAGCTGCACCCAAAGGAGAAGGTGTCGGTCACCGAGGCGGAGAACCGCCAGCGAGCAAAGCCAGGGAAGGCAGATCCTCACGCGTTGCTCAATCACCGAGTACACATCCCATCGAAAAACAAGAATCAGCTTCAGGACCTGACCAACCAGCTGCAGAGAGCAAATTCTCTCATGGAAAACGTGGAGATGTCACGTTCGTCTTTCGACCACACGGAAAGGAAGCTTGAAAACAAGTTCAACGATCTGGTATACACGTGGGTAGAGCCGCAGCACACGCGGAGTCCTCGACACGACACCAAGGCGAAGCGGGATTAAAGCACGCGTGCACATGGCTTGAATCTTGGCGCTCTGCTCGATAGCCAGCACGAGGTGATATTGCAATCATGTTGCTTCACCTTCCTCTGACCACACTTCTCCTCATGCGCAGCCGATCCACAACGTCGCTCGCAAAATAGCGACTGTAAATATCTTCTAGACATATCAAATAATATGATAGAGAAGCAGTCCAAGAAGGTGTATTTTTACGAGTATGTGCATGCTGGATAGTCATAATCCGTTTGTAATATTATCGCAATGCTTCAGTAAGACATTGACAACACCGTTGAGCAGTTGAACTTCAATCTTCACATTTCTGGTGGCTGTAGCTAGCACTATGTAGCATCTTTCTGGTGTCACACTCACCTGCATATCTTTCATGTACGTCTTGTCGCTATTATTCGTATTATCAGGGGTGACCATCAATAAGTTCCGCCCTTCTCTCATTGATGGCCTTCATCATAGAGCAGCAATGCATTACATCGCGCGTGCTGCTGATGCGCTGCTTCAAACTGGTACCCGAACGAATCCGGATTCTCCCCTGATGGGTTTTACAGTGTTAGCGAGCTAAGCCCGCCCGGCACGCCGCCGCCGCCGCCGCCGCCGTATTCCTCGCATATTCGTACCAATACTCGTATGAATTACACAAATGATAGACTCGGGGCGAACTTCGTTTTCAGTTTTACACAAATAATATTTGCGCAGGCGGACGAAGCCAGGCCAGGGGGTTGGCACAAGGTCGCTGAAATTTGACGCCGGTTGACGTTAACACCCTGGATGTAGAAATGCTAACTCTTCTCTGGTTTACACCCTGGCATCTCACAACCCAGAACGTAGTTTTTTAGGGAAATAACTAAATGAGAAATAATGTTGCGTAGCTGCTGCTCTGCACGGCTGTGTGCCGACATGTAGCCAGATACGGGTGTGCATTGGTTTCATGCAAGGTCATATCGAACACATTAATAATGGGCGCAATACCCAGGCAATTGCAATGGTGAGGATAACTGCATGAGGATAACTGCGTGAGTATTAAGATGGCGTGCAGCCCTGGGAACCCAATAACCGGAGACTGGTTTTAACCATTCCTTCAATCGCGTAATGATAAATCTTCATTCATGCGGCGGTACCTCATCGGACAAGAACGTCTGTGAATGTAATTTGCAACTGCTGAAGACTGCATGATTCTGCTGACATACATTTCAATGCAATGCTGCTGTGCGTTGCTGATGGCTAGAGCACCACGATGTGGGCGCCTAGTATCCTCGCATGCTGATGATTCGCCTCGTGCGCGCGCTACATCGCTTAAGCAGTTTGTCTGGTTCACATCACGTGTCCCCGCTTCTCAGACTGCGGTCACTTCTTTGTAACCAGCAGTTCCATCCGACACCACCGATACGAGTTGGGACTGCACGCCGTAGGCGGCATGTGCACAGTGGTGAAGATAAATGCAAAGCTGTGCATTCTTCACATAAGATACGAGCAGGGGCTGTGTCGCTGTAGGGAGTCGGTACTGTACCCCAGGATGGAGCGATGGGTAGCGTGTTAGGTGCCAAGAACGCACGATTGACGTAGGTCTGGGTATATGAGCCGATGTTTGTAACTGTGCAAATGTATTCAATGCGCTGCGGGAATTTTCTACTGCGGAAATGGATTGAGGCTGCACCGACAATTCAACAATGCGCCGCCGCTCAAATTCTGTGAGTGCGCTAATCACCTCCCTCCCCTGGGACCACATGCGCCACCCACGAGTAATGAGTGGCTGCTGTCGGGGCGCCACTTTCCCATCACTGTCAGCACAGTGGCATACTTAAACCGGCTATCGTGCATGTAGCCAACAAGCACATTACAGGAAAGCCGCCGCCCCCCCCTGACCATGGCATCAGAGTGTGCACCATGCACACCAGCAACACCATACCAGACAGGTCGAACACTCTTAGCACTCTCCCAGATTTCCAGCGAACATGTATGCACTACGGTGGTAAAGTTGGCCTGAACACCAGTCCAGGCTAGGGCTGTCTGATGGGAGGCACTCTGATGCCAATCATGGGGACGCCTTCATCGGAGACTTCCCCTGCGGACAGAATCACACCAAATCCTCATACCTACAGGTTTGCTGGCCTCCTCCAACCGACCACGCGGCTGGCGGTATCTCCTCTGGTATGTGAGCATATTGCGAATCATTGTATTGCATGCAAGCCCAGCATGCTGTCACCGACCTATCCTTATCATGGCCATACAAACATGCGCATGCATGTACTTATTCATGCCAACTGTCCAGAGTTTGCATGCAGCATTCCTGTTGTTCAGATCATAATGGAGTGCGGACACCTGGCAACACAACATGTTTGTTTAAAGCAAGTTCTCCTGACAGGGCTGTGTGGTCCACGCACCTGTATCATCAACATAGTAGTCCGACAGGTCATAGTCCGCCATGTCCACCGTCGTGCTTGAGGTGCCACTGCGGGCGACATCAGCGTCCTCAGCGCCGGCGCCATCCCCCCCAGTGGGTGCTTGCGCCGCCGGCTGCTGCTGTGCTCCCGCTGTACTGTTGCCCCTTTCGCTGGGCGTACTCTCCAGTCGGAGGCTCCCTGGGTCTGAGGCAGGCGGGCCTGCATGATTTAGCATCGAGCACCTCAACCAGCAAGGAGGGGAGGCGCAGCCGGTGGGCAGTGGTGGTACTACAACGCTGCCGCAGGTTCATGTTGCAGGCATCTCCTCATCTCAGGCATGGTGGCGGTGGTGGCTGCAGCAGCAGCAACGCACCCGACGCGGCCCGGACGAAAGAGTTGGTGAGGTACACATCCGCCGGAATCAGCACATTGTCAACGACGATTATTGCAGCCTGCCAGGGAGCAAGCAGCGAGCAGCAGCCAGCGCGAGGCGTAGCTGGCGTGTGAGGGAGCACATGGATACCTAGAAAAGGCTCTGCCAACGCGAGTAGCACAGCAACGACGAAAGGGGCACCTACATTGCAAATGTTGTACATCAGCTCGATCCGCAGCTGGGCCGCTTCGTTTCCAGTTCCCACAAAGTTGTAGTGGCTCATTTCGCTGTTGTCGGCAACGCAGACCCCATCACGCACACCCACAAGCGCGGTTACTATGCTGTTTCCACTGCAATGGCATTGGGTGTCCAGCAAATGTACTCAAACGTGAATAGGGTAAGACTGAGTATCGGAAGGTCACAAGCATTTATGGAATATTACCTCCATTCCACCAACAGAGGGTTCCCAAAGTCGAGGGTGAGCAACACCTGCCCATCCTGCAGGTCGCTGCGGACGTCCAGAACGGCCGGGATGATCTGCACGCAGCGGAGCACAGAGGTGCCGCGGACTATTAGCAGGCCTTTACACACATTCTCTCATTGTACCGCAGAGTAACACTGACACGCATGCCAGATACGCGAGTCTCCAGGGCAACAGGCAGAGGCCTCACGTGCTGCTCCAAGATGCGCCTCACGACTGCACGGTCTTGCAGCAGATCGCCCACGGAATCCAGGCCAAGTTGGCGGACAGCATTACTAAACGCCTGCACAGGAAGAAGTTAGCACACTATGGCATGATAAAAGGTCGGTGTATCCAGGCCCACTCATGTCAGGCGCAAGTACACTCAGCGACGGCGCACACCTAATCCACCAGTGACATGTACGGGAGGAAGGGCGGCGAGGGGGCGCTTTCCCCCAAGAAATAAGGAATGCAAAAGAGAGGGGAAAGTAGGGAGAATGCTGTTGAGAAGTGTCAGGCACTGTGAGGAATCAAGAAGGATCCGCCACCTGATTGGTTGGGGTCAGCAACGTGATGAATGGCGTCTCCGATTTCATGGTCTCTAGCAGGCCTGCACCCTGTAGTGCGCGGACGGTGAGGGAAAGGAAGTCCAGGTCTTGCAGAACGTCTGTCATGAGGGTGCAGTCCTCCTCGACAGGAATACTCTCCCCTGCCGTACAGGCGCAATACGTATGGCGTCACAATATGGTGACATTCATAGCTGCCAGGCAAAATCTTCATTTTATGTGTCTGACGCCCCTAACATCAAGGCTGGCGAAACAGTCTGCCATGCATCACTGTAGCATATGCTCACTGCGCATTTAGCATCATCACCGACTATTGTCCTGCAAGGCATATATCTTATGTGGCTCCAAAGTGTAATTATTATCCATATTTCACTGTACGTCGTCAACTCTTCACCAACATGTATAGCATTACCGATAGCTGCTCCGGAATCCGGATGGACATTCCGACCCCAGCCCGAAAAATGCTCACCGTGCTGTCATGTGCAAGAAGCTGCGGATGTCGGCGACAGTGCGGTAGGTACCACCTTTCGCTCTGTTAGCTGCTTTGACACTTTCCATGTCATCCTGTCAGTGGGCTCAAGAGGAGGTGCGGGGCATGGTAGGTGTGATTCGCCTCACCGTCCACTCCGTTCTGGGTCTGGTTGCCGCGGTTAGGGCTCGGCGGCTGGCCAAGGACGGAAGTCAGGCTCGCCGACAGCAGCAGACACAGCCCCCACAGGAGTGCGACGCATCGCGGGGTCGTCGGCTCCGACCGTCGCCGATCACGTCCGCCTTGTCGCTGGACTCGTCGGCATATGCATCTTTCCATAAAATATTCACTCCAACTATCCGTCGTCGCTACTTCTGCCGACGCTGCTTAATATTGCATTCTAGCTATTGCTGCCAGGATGCCCTCCGGGCGTCTCGCTGATGCTGCACGCGAACAGTGGCGCTCCAGGGAGGTGCCTCCTGATATCTGCGCGTCGATCCACTGGCTCGAAAAATACTCGGTATCAGTAGCAGCCTCAGTGCTGAGAGTCGCAGTTCTATAATACTCTGGGTACTGTATATACGACTACCACCTACCACTCACCACTCGCTCTGGCTGTCACCTTTGGATATGCGCGTCAGCATGCGGTCACCCCCACGACGGTCGGCCCGTCCTTCGTGCAAGAGTTCCACCGCACAGTATAAGTGGGCGCGTCAGATATCCCCACCCCGCTCCCCAATAAATGAACGAATGTACTCCTGCTGTTGGGCCAAGTCAGCGGACGTGACGATGTCGAGCGGCGGTAACTTGGGGCATCCTTGTCACAGACCACGCGAAGAGAAGGCGATACTCGTACGTGTGCAGGCGGCGGCTGTGTCCTGGCGACTATATTTACCGCCGCTCGCTGGAGGTAGATGGAGTGCATACGAATCCGGTCACCCGTACCGGTGTACACCGCGTCGTACTGGTAGGGGTAATGCTGCTGACGAATTTCATCTCCAAGACGATTGAACGACAGAGCACGCGTGGCATATTGTCAAGAAAACAAGGATTTACAGAAGCTGAATCGTCTTGAACCGGTAGTGCTATATTTATGTCATGATTTAGAGCGGCGCGACGGCCGACGGGGGGTACACATATAGATAGGGACCACCACCGGCGGTATACCTGGGCAGCGTGCAGCATGCTTACAAAAAAGGCGCGATAGAAATGTTTTCCCGCCCCCGGGACAGGATGACTGGCACCAGTGCAACCTTTGCAGCGTCTCTACGACGGCGCGATAATTTAAACAATATAAATAACATTTCCTGTAATATTATGGATTTCTTGATTTCTTGTAATATATAATGTATATTGTTATTTCGGAAAAGCAATCGAGTCTGGTTTTGCCAAAAGGGAGCGGAGGCCGTATTACACAAAGAAGCGCCATTTTATTGCTAGGAAGGCTGACACCGGGGGGGGGGGGGGGGGGGGGTCGTCGGAGGAGGAGCCTGCAAGGCGGAAACAGAAAAGGGGAGGGCGTTGCCGACGGCAGCGAGCTGCAAGATGGCAGGCGAGCTGGTGGTGGTTCTCCTAAGTACCTCTCCGGCCGGGAGCGCGGGCCTACTCATGGGCGATCGACGGGGAAGCCCGTACGGGAATATAGCGGTACCGGTAATTGAACCGGTTGAAACCACCAATACACCGTACGGGTTGCAATCAGACAGTTAAATTGTTGGGAAACCCCATAAACATGGTTACATCATTGTAAACATGCAAGCGAGTCTGGTTTTGCCAGTTACGCGCGGTCGTTTAAGATTGCGAGCGTGGGCAGCAGTCGGCATGCCTGCCACCTAGCTAGACTAAGGCGGAAGATGTCTAAATTTGTAGAAGGGTCTCGCGCCGAGAGGTCTAGATACCTCGATCGAGGCGTAGGCGCAGAACGGACACGGATGGGGGCGGCGCGACCGTCCGGGCGACGTAGGCCGGACGTGTCTCGAAATCAAGGCGCCGTTCCCGGCGGCGCCATGCAGCAATTGGCGCGCGACATGAACCAAAACTGTAGGCCGGCATGAGCGGGCAGGTTGGCCACGAGTGCCCAACAGAGCGGCACATGTAGGATGAGTACGAGCTACGCACGCGGTCGCGCGACGGCGCGAGCGCGCCGCGTACAACTACTTCGGTGAAGAACGGCACGTTGTATGCGACACGACAGTAACTATGCACTTGTACCGGCGACACACAATACGAAGGATGGAGAAAGTGACCCCGCGCGACGACGGCGGTGTACAGTCGCTGCCATCACCAGCGGCGGTCATCTCGCCGCCTCGCATGAGGGCCGGCATCTCAAACGCATAACGCATCGGGGCGCGGGCACATGGGACCTAGTGTGGCCGTGACGTACTGGTTCTGATGTGTGTCGGGGACGGTTATTGCCGGCGACGTCGCAGAAGACTCCCCGGCTTTGCCGTTAAGTGGTCGTCGCGGGTCTCGCATCGCAGAGTGTGGCGAGGCGGCCGCCGCCGCTGCTGCAACGACGGCTGCCGACCACCTCACACGCCGCAGACCTACGATTATGATGCCACGAAATGCATAGCAGGTCGCGCTAAGTGGCGGAGCTGCCCCCCGGCGGGCAGCTTGTAGTGTTGTCAAAGGTGGGATGTCGTAAAGCCGGGAACGAGTCGGCCGGCATAAAGGCTCTGACAGCCTACGCCGGCCCATAACGATGCCAATGTTGTCGGGACGAGGGCAACGACGAGGCGGCCGCCGCTGCCGCACTAGCGACTGTCGCCAAGGTTCCCAACCTGGAGTCGGACCAGAGTGCAGTTACGGTCACCACGAGACGTTGAGCACGCTAGATGGTAGAGCTTCCCCACGGCGGGCAGCTGAAGATGGTCGTTGTCCTTGTGACGACGACGTTGCAATCGTATTTGACGCGTCGGAGACGCGCCGGACCGAGCCGCGCCTACGCTTCCGACTGCAGCCGCATCAAACATTACTTGCGGCACGGTTAGGGCGAGGGCAACGAGCCCTCTCAAAACACAGGCGCGTGAGCGGCGCCATCCCGTAACGGACCGATTACGCAGGTAGTTTCGAAAAACGGGTTGCACTAGGACAGTTGAATTGTTGGGAAACCCCATAAACAGGTTTATAGACCAGTACATCGTCGTACTGCTGTTGATGCTCGTATGTAGTGGTATACGGGTACGAGTACAAGGGCTTCCGATAATCCCCATCCCCCGTGAGCCCCGCCCGCGCACCCGGCCGGGGTGCTACTTAGGACAGCCACCAGTAGCTCGCATGCCATCTTCCAGCTCGGTATCTTCGGCAGCGGCTTCGCATACTTGTGCGCGCGGGGGTCGTAGAGGCTGATCGGGACGTTTTCGGGTAGCGATGCGCACGGTATTGAATTTGAGTTGGGAGGTCGCCTTTGGGGGGTTTAAACCTCAACAACCGAAGCCGAGTCGCAGTACGGGCTTTCGTGGGCTCGCAACAGGGCTCGCAGTGGAACAACCTCTCGCAATACAGTCAACTCTTGAGGTTACGTGGGGCGGACGCGCTCGGTATCATGGCCGCTGCTCGTCACGGTCGTCAACGACGAAAGCTACCCCTGCCGCACCAAATCGGCGCGGACGGAGGTGAACGTCCGTGTCGTCGGGACGGCCGTTTGCCAACCTGCAGGACACGTCAATTCTGTCCGCGTGTCCTCGCAGCAGGGCGTCGAGGCATGCATGATACATTTTATGGGGTTTGGAGTACTTAAGTGTGGGGTGATGGCATTAGGCCGACATTCCGACAAGACCGCGTTACGCGAACAAGCAGCCCGATGGCAGCTTGGGGGATAATGGGTACCGATTGTAAATGAATTTGGGTACGGTCATTAATTCGGATCTAGGTATGCAGCACATAGTAGACGACCGGTTAAGAAAGGTAAACGCGCCATCGAGGAACTCGATTCGGTATATATCCCTATATTAGTCGGTGGACGGGACATAATTCCTATTAATGTGCGTGTGTCTGTCTTTAAAACCGGTGTACTACTGATTCTAACTAACTTACGGGTGTGAAGTATGGGGTATGGATAGAACTAGCGGCGCAAATAAATTACAAATTGTACGAAATCAATGCTTGCGGTGCCTTATTGGGGTGGGTAAAAACTCCCCTTGGGTGGGCCACTGCACCGATGATGCGGGAATTGGATATTGCGCCCATAGAGGCTACGGCCGCTGCGGCACGGGCTCGGGCGTTCCTTCAAGCACCCGACTTGAATACTTGTATAACCCAATTAGTAGATCAGCCAAGTTGGGCGCGCCCTAACACCTGGACGTCGGGGACTGTGTGGTGGTTAGATGATCGACTAACTAGGACGAAGGTAGGGCTAGCTGAGGGGTCGCACCTTCCACTTGAGTGGAGTTAACTAGCCGCGCGCGATGCCGCTAAACTAGTAAAGGCATCGGCGCGGGCGCGGATCGTCGGCATCGTTACCACGCACTAAAACCTGGGGTATATATGTCCATGCGTCTTATGCGTCAAACCCGTTGCCACGGTATGGTGTGGGTGTCCCCGCGGGGGTTGTGGCCGGGCTGCACATTATGACACAATTACGCACCCGAGTATACCTGCCCACAAAAGTCTTGCCCCCCTTGTCAAGCATCTATTGTACATTGGCCCATTATGAGCCCTCACCGTTTCCGGCCGCGCCCTTCCATGTGTCATACGTGAACACGACATCATACGTTGGGGGGGCCCAAAGTGGCGTTTGTTGGGCTCTCGCTGTAAAAGCCATACGTGTGCGTGCCATTGTTCAGGTTTAGTAATGAATTTGACAACCCAATGTCACGAGGGCACGAAATTTTATATCGCACGTGTATGCGTTCTATCTATACGGATGCACGCCAAGAGTTAGCTCTACCATCGTAGAGCACATTCACAAAGGCACGTTGTCCCCACCGTCGGCATGCAAGCAAGTGAGCACTTCCCGCAAAACGGCCAATACTGCGATAAAAGCTTGCTCAAAAAGCCAGCCCACCTACAGCTGCTGCCCGCATTCAATGCGCCCTTGGTAGAGTCGGGCTTCAGCCCTACCTGCGCAGGGGTGCATCCCCCGAGTCAGCGGGTGGGTCCATATGGTCACCTACTAGGGAATCGTCTTGGGTATGTGGTAGGGCTGGCCATCAATACGCTCCCATATTCTGCTGTTGGGCTGCGCCTAGCGGGCCCCTAAGCGGGGAAAGTCCGCCCGCTCAGGGCGAGTACATCGCCTTTTTATCGGGATGCGGGTCGCGCGGTAAGCCACTGCACCAGGGTTTGTAGGAGAACCTAACAATATTTGCGTCGCCCCCCCCCCCCCCCCCCCCCTCGGTATATTTCCACCGAGGGGCCGACAGGGTTCGAACCCGCGCAGAGCGGAATCACGAGCGTAGCAGGCAGCCCCCCCCCTCCGCAACCTATCACATTTCAAGCCATTGATGAATATTCGGAGTTACTTAATTATATCATAAAAATGCGAGTCGGCGGTCGGCGGCGCCGGTGCTTATGTGGCGATATGGACAGATACGTATGTACAGGTCAAGACTTACGAGGGGACTGTATTTCTCACTGCCCGCCGCGATTGGTCCGGATTCGTACCATGCCATGAGCGGTTCCTAGAACACTGCCCTTCATGTGGCGGAGGTGAATCTGAAACTCTATCGAACATATGTTGGTGGAGTGCCCGCGGTGGGCGGGGGTATCACCGTCCTAATTTGGGTTACTTGTTAGCTCCGGAGTTCAGGGATTTTATTAGTAGTCAGGTTAAGACGCGTCAAGACTTGAGGACTTAACTGCCTTCATTTTGGGCGGGGTCCCCCCCTCCCCACACGGCACCCGGGATTTTACTGGGCATGGGAAAATTTTCCAGCTATGGCGTCGGGCCCTCCCTCACGTTGCCTTCTTTGTTGCACATTTGTCGCACTCCCTAATGCTTTGCTCCGCGGGTTGGGGCTTTGCCCCAACTCGCATTACTCGAATGGGCCGACGCCCAAACGGGTAGGGCGGACCTTTTCGTGGTCAGTATCTTTTTGTTATACAGGGAGAGCGTCAAGAGAATGCACGGAAAGTACTGGGGAAGGAAGAAGCCTACATTTAAGCAGAACCCTCTCGTGGTCGGTGCCGGGTATTTTGATGGCACTGTTTTAGACGGTGATCCAACAGTGATGGAAATTTTATCACTGGCCTTTAATTAGTCTTGCAGAATGCTTCGGCAATTTCCTTGACTATAACGGAGCGTCGCCTACCCAGGGCTTTCCGTAGCTGTATCGCTGCCTAAACGGCCGTCGTAGACAGGCTGCAAGGGTATTACTGGTGCCAGTCCTGTCCCGGAGGCGGGGAGAAAAAACCTCGCGGGATACAGCAGGAGGGCACCCGTACGACCGCGCTGCTTTGGCTTGGCGGCATGCGGGTGAGTGGGCGGCATGCGGCCTCAAGCGCCTCCAACTCCAGCGGGTCCTTGCCCTGCTGCTGAGCGACAGACACCGCGACCGCTGGGGTTAAGAGACCTTCGAGACCACCTCGTAAGCACTTCACCGGTGGGTGGCTGAGCTCGCGGGTATTGCTGGTGCCCCCCCCCCCCCCCCCCCCTCTTGGATACCTGGCGAGCCCTGGCAGTAATAGCGGCAGCAGGAAAAGCCGACAGCATGGAAGCGCTGGGCGTGGACCCCGCCGTGCTGGCGAACATGGGTGCCTCCGGCAAGGGTAGCCTCCGCATCCACAGCACCCCGCCGAGCAGCAAGTACAAGCCGGTGGACTACCCGCCGAATATCGTGATGGCGCGGGCCGCCTCCCCGCCGAACCCGACCCTGCCGCGCAAGCCCAACAAGGGCATCCGCACCAGCAAGGCGCTCAGCGAGACCTTGAAAGGTGCGCGCCATTCGGCTCAGTACGTATCATCATACATATTGCCTCTGCAATCAGAACCCTGTCACCCCAGTGACGCTTGGTTGAGGGAGTGAGAGAGGGGGAAGTAGGGAGGGGGGTCGATACATGGTAGGTGTCACATTGGCTGTGCAAATAGAGCCTCAATCATTCTGTCAGCACTGCACCAGGAGTTTGAGCCTGGCCTGATTGGTACCAGGCTCGCCGCTGCGTAGAGGAGAGTGCGCGTAAGCCTGACTAAGGCGCACGGCTTTCTCTCTGGCAGGCCGCGCGGGCAAATATGGCGAGCTGATTGGCAAGAACGGCGGCCACTACTGTGGGGAGATCTTGGCGGGGCGGCCGCATGGCAATGGCCAGTACTTTGTCCCAGCTGGTCCCTCCGCGCGGAACTACAGGTGGGCAGCCAGCGCCATCTGCCGCCCATCTCTGCCACGCCAAACCCCTCTTGTCCCATTCCCCTCAGCAGTGCCGGGCCCTGACACATATGCATTTCCCGCCAGGCTTCAATACGACGGAGAGTGGATCCAGGGGCGCCGGGAAGGGCATGGCATCCGATACTACCACACCAGTCCGCAACCCTCTCTCACTCTATCGCCTGCGTGCTGCACTGCCCACATCTGCTCCACCCCTGCGCCCACAGGATGACCCTCACGCCCACTGATGCTGAAATCTGATTGCTGCGGGCTCACAGATGAGGTATACACCGGCGACTTTGTAAACAATGAGCGGCATGGTTACGGTCGCATGGACTACCGAAACGGCGACAGTTACGAGGGCCAATGGATGTCTGGCCACAAGCGAGGCCTTGGCACCCACTACTACGCGGTCAGCAACCCTCACCCCTCCCCCCCCCCCCGCCAAACCCCCTCCTTTCCCCTCGCCTTTTATCTGTGGGTACCCCATGATCAGCCCTGCGAACATCCTGCCTGCGCTGGTCAGGCTTCATGCGGCATCCTTGTCCTGAGACGCGCGCCCCTGCCTTGCTGTGCCGCAGAATGGCGACTTCTTTGTCGGGTATTTCATGAATGACAACAAGGAGGGGCTGGGCACGCTCTACATGGTGCAGAAGGTGGGCGCCCCAACGCGCTGTCAACCCCTTCCTGAGACCGGCAACCCCGCCACCCCCTCTGATCTAAGCGGCGTCACATGTTGCGAGACGGGACGGGGTTGCGCTAAATGCCGAGGCCGTCTCGCTGGCCGGCAGGGGAAGAAGATGGTGGGGGAGTGGGTATCTGACAAGTGCGCCACCTCGAGCATCATGTTCATCGAGGAGGGCGAGCTCAGCCCGCTTGACGACAACCTGGTGGAGACCATTGAGATGAGGTGCGCTGCCTGGACTCCCCCCCTCCAGGGGTCCCTGGCCTAGTTGTTCTGGCAGCTGCTCCGGAATGCGCACGAGGCAACTATACTCAGCCTTCCCTCTGTGGTGCACCTGCAGCATGCCGGAGAGCGGGCCGGACATGGAGCGCCGCGAATTCCCTGCGCTGGACCTGAAGCAGCCCAACAAGCTGCTGGCCCGGCAGTTCGCTGGCATCCGCAAGATGCGCGAGGCAGACATCAGGGTGGGCATGACCCCCCCCCCCCCCCCCCCCCCCCCACCCCTCTCTCCCCCTGTTGTTTCGGTAGTCAACTGCTTTTGCAGCAACATGCATTATGGACAGTGCATCAGCATTGCCGTATCAGCCAGAAGGGGTCCAGCAGGGAGCAGGCAATCCTTCCTCTCTTACGTTGTCATTTACCGGCGTTTTCTGGGGATGATCGAGCCTGGTCCCTGACAATGCTCTTGTCGGCCTGCCGAATGACAGAGCCAGCGCGAGGCGCAGCAGCAGAGCGGCACGCTGGGCTACGCGGACGTGGAGATGCTGCGCTTGTCATTCATCCTCATGGCGGGCGGCGACGAGGTAGAGATGGGCGTGCTCACGCACCAGCTGCGCGAGCTCTGCGTCATGGCGGGTCTGGACCCTGCACAGGAGCGCACGCCCGAGCTGGTCGCCGATCTTGTTCGCCAGAAGCGCGGCAACGGCCGTATCCACCTCGACGACTTCCTGAAAATCGTGGCACACTATCGCAACCACTCCACCGCGGAGGTGGCCATCCCGGACGAGTGGTTCTAGAAGCTGTATTACGCACTCCATCCCTGAGCTTGCGCCCTGCCCGGGCGTATGACTGTAGTAATGAGAGACACACAACAGGCCTCATGTGGCGCCGCTGAGCCACATGCTGGCATGAGCTGCTGCGCGTTGTCTCCAGGGAAGGAAAACAACTGGGGTAACTGAAGTTTCACTGGGGACCTGTAGGACAGTCTACAAAGAACCACATCAGTAAAGCAAGCCAGAAAGGGGGGGGGGGGGGGGGGAGGGGAGAAGTACGCGAATTGGCTGAGGGCAAGGGGAGGGGATTGGGTGAGCCCAGTACCCAGACAGGCGCCATGGGAGGAACAAGCTGGCCTGTGACTGGTTGGTGAAGTGGCGTACGTGATGATAGTAATGCAATGCTTTATTGGGATGGCATGGCGCGCCCCGACTTGGCGCTCCGCCTCAGCCCTGAGCTTGCGCCCTGCCCTAGCGTACGACTGTATTAATGAGAGACACACAACAGGCCTCATGTGGCGCCGCTGAGAAGGAAAATAACCGGGGTAATAAAAGCTTCACTGGGGACCTGTACTTGGACAGTCTACAAAGAATCACATCAGTAAAGCAAGCGAGAAAGGGGGGGGGGGAGGGGAGAAGTACGCGAATTGGCTGAGGGCAAGGGGAGGGGATTGGTTGAGCCCAGTACCCAGACAGGCGCCATGGGAGGAACAAGCTGGACTGTGACTGGTTGGTTAAGTGGCGTACGTGATGATAGTAATGCAATGCTCTATTGGGATGGCGTGGCGCGCCCCGGCTTGGCGCTCCGCCTGGGCCCTGCCTGCCTGCCTGCCTGCGCTGATGCCTCCTTGGCCGTGCCGCGCAGCCACGTCGACCAATATCATGTGTGCCACCATGTGCCATTTGCCCCACCAAGGGGGGGAGGTCTCTGGCGGGAGCGGCTGTTTGCCGTGATTGACCTTGCCCGCTATGAATTGACCTTGCTCACATTCATTGACTTTCAGAGGCGCGCGACCGCATGCCCGAGACGAAGTTTCTGCCTGGGCATGACGCATACTACCCATAGCGTCGCCAAGGCGGGCGGACTGCAGATGTCAGCGATGACGCTGGCCCGCACTTAATACCAAAATCATTTCAACCGAGCTTGGGAGTTCACTCCCAATACACGATTTTATTTTCCACACCGTATGGGACGACACTGGGTATTCCAACGATGTGTATGTATGGGATGGGGTGCAGTACCGGCGACGGCATGGGCCTGCACTACCCCTATGGTATGGTATGGTTTAACGCGCCCAGCCTGGAGGCCTGGGGGTAGTGAAAGGGCATCATCCGGCCCCACCTCGGTGCCTGGCTGCAGCCCTACCAGTGGTGGGTGGCTGGATGATGGTGGGTGACTATCACCAATTACGTTATGTGCATACACTTCACTGCACAAGGGCTGGCACCGCAGAGGCAGGCAGTGATTGTTCGTGGTACAATACCAACGTTTCTACTTCACAGACTGTTATACATATCCATATACACTGGGTACACATCTTTTTACACTGGAACAGCAGCCCAGACAGGGTTTCCAATTTCTACAAACTATAATATACATATATGCATATATCTGGTAAACTGGTAAACATTTCATTAGATGTCACCTGCCATTTTATTAGGCATCTGCTCTGTGCCACAGCCATCTTACATGTACACGCGGATGTCTGACACTTAGTATCATTCATTGTTTACTGTGATTATGATAATTATGATAGTTGGCCTGCACTACGAGATATTAATTGTCATAACAGCAGGACCTCTGCACACTGCCCTCTGCCTTGTACAGGCATTTTTAGTGGTGGCCTGTTGGCCAGGGCCACACTGGCTTTCTGCAGATGACGACGGATGAGGCACGAGAAAATTAAGAGAAGGATTTATTACCGGTAGAAGAAATTAGGTGCAAGAAGAGTCGAGTCCGTGCAGGTCTAACGGCCAGCGAGTTTGGGAACGTGCCGTTGAATCTTCAGAAATCACTCCTACTCAGTGGCCGGACACTTCCTGCACGCCCCTGTAAGGCAGCACCTCTGTGCAACTACCAAAGCACTGCCTCGCGACAACATCAGCAGTTGCGACGAGTGATTGGGAGTGCCGGGTTTCCGTCTCGTCGAGTTGTCATTATGGGTAGCGGATATATTACATCATTCAATCGTACCAGTACGAATGTTCGGGATATGAACTGATGTACTTCTTACTCCTTATATGCACAATAGTTGCAGGTTTCATTAGCAGTCTAAACTCCGGCGTGAGCTCAGCAGGCACTAACGCCCTCGGCGTCAGTGCTCGCCGCCGCATGCTTGGGCATGCTCAGCTTCAGCTCTCCCTCTTGGGTCATCTTCGCAGTGATATTCGACTCGTTGACGACGGGTGGAAGAGGCATAGCCCGCTGGTATGGGACCTGCTTCTGCCCAGCATCTGCTTGTTCACCGGTCTGCTCCGCGACTACGGTCTGCTCCCCTACAATGGTGAGGATGCGGTCCTGAGTCAGGCCGAGCTTGACGTTGGAGATGGCGTTATCTTTCATATCGCCGGAAATCTCTACAGAGTTCTTCGTGTCCTCCACTTTGAACTCGGAGGCAACCACAGGCGGGTTGACGTCCACATTGAAGACAGTAGGAGTAGTAGAGGCCGCCATGGTCTACAAATTAAGTATACAGTGGGTTAAGAAATAGTTGGTATTCTGTGAGGGGCCAATAATATTGTCAGGCTGATTTTATAGTCGCTGCCTTTTTTCTCGCCCGGTGCAATCTTACTGCTGCTACTCCTAGAGTGTGCTTCGGTCGATGCTCCGCTAGTTGAGGTGAAAAGAGGCTTGCTGTTATTTTGCCGGCAGGCAGTATGCCGGCAGCGCTACCAGTACGGGTAGATGCTCGTACAGGGTAGCTACCAGGTACCAGTAGCTTAGAGGGTCGTACGGTCGTCACTTTATGGGGATATACAGGTAGTCGTCATACCGAAGTTCTACGGGTACGAGGCTACCAGTATTTATAGCCAGCCATCCAGCTATAGCTACTATCATCTACTATATTTTTAAATATTAAACACGATATCTGCGCCGTGTCGTACTCGTACTCGTACATGTACTGGTACTGATGTGATCGGCGTATGTGATGATGTACCGGGTGCGCGGTGTGGTGGCGAGGGCTCCTATGGCTGGATGTATAATATACCCAGGCGGCCAGGCCAGATACACAGGTATATGAATATACGTGCATAGTAGTACAACAAGCAGGCTTTGCGTAGTAGTTGTCTGCAACATCCCATACAGGCATGCATATAACACATGATGAAGATACTAGTACGTTATTGCGTTTTATCACCGATAAATGCAAGCAGGCCGTCCCGTGCTGCGTCATCGACTCGACAACTAGTCGACCACTCGTCATCATCACGTATTTAGTGGATGAAGTGAAAATATACGGTACGGTAGGGTACAGTGACGGTACCGGTACCTCTACTACGGGTACCTGTACCAGGAAATCCATACCTTTAATCCTGATTAATGGTCGCTACCAGGGTTGGGCTGCAGTCCACTTTTGAATACTGCGGGCTGCAGTGCAGCCTGCAGTACTGCAGCCTGCAGTGCAGCCTGCAGTTAAGGCTGCAGTCAACGGGCTGCAGTACTGCAGGCTGCAGTGCAGGCTGCAGTAGCACTGCATTTGCTGATTTTAGGGAAGGGAAGGGCGGGACAGTGAAGGGCAAAGGGGCTGCCATGGCGGATGCAGAGGGGCAGCAATCGTGGTGGAAGTTGTAATACATCATTAAATTGCCTACAGAGGGGAAAAGCCTACTGTGTGTACATTTGTGTGTGTCCAACGATGATGCTGTCCCCACGCATGCATAGTGAAACATGCGTAAAAAAGCATGATGGCATAAAAACCCTCTAATCCCCCGCCTCCTCATCCGCTGGCGCTGCCTCCTCATACTGCTCCAGCATGGACTCCGCCGCTTCCCATTGAATGCGGCTGGCCTCCCCCTCGCCCTCTCCATCAAGGACTTGGCTGGCCAGCCAATCCTCCCCGCATGGCTTGAGTAGATCCGCCGCCACGGCGCTGAAAGCAGCCTCCCCGTAGTACGACGCCAGTAGCTCCTTGACCTTGGCATCCAAATCCAGATTCTTCTGAATAAAGACGCAGGCACCCATGTTATCCAGGTTCATTATATTTCTTAAGTGCATGGTGACAAGGCGTGGGGGCTCTCGTGGGGCAGTGAACCGTGTAGGCCGCCCGTGTCGGCTAAGTGGCACAGCCAACAACACAGGACGTTCGACTTCCTACTCTCGTCGAGCGGTAGGCTAGTGTCATGCGGCACGAAAAAAGACCAGACGGCACGGTTGTTCTCGCGCTGGGTGCCGTCCCAGCAGCCGGCGGCGGCTTTGCTGAGGATAGACAGGGGGGGAGGGCACTGGGGTTCATGCCTAAGAGTGGGTCATCTTCGTCGTTGTCGTTGAGAATATCGTCGGCTTGCATCCCAAGTGGTGTCTGTGCCACTCGTGCTGACCTGTTGGCTGCAGTGCTGGCCGCTGCGGCGCCGGTGCTGTCTGCTGCCATCGCCTCGTCCGCCATCGCTGCTGCGCCTTGCTCCGCGGCAGACTGGTACCCCTCCATGTAATTGACGAAGAGTGACGAGAGGAGGATGAGCACGGTGAGCGTAAAGTGAGGATAGGTTCGGCTGGTGTGTGTGGTCTACTGGTATGTGCCCCGATGTGGCGACGTGTGATGGTACTGTACAAGCGAGTACGGTGCTATCCGCGGCGCTCGGACCGCCGGAACTGTCATCATATGGCTTGTTATCATTGGCGGGCGCCATCCAAACGCTATCCAGGGATATTTGGGGCTGTTTGGGTTACTGCACTGCAGTCCCTTTTCGGGAAGTACTGCAGGCTGCAGTGCAGTAGGCTAACTGCAGGCTGCGGTTTCTGCAGTCTGCAGTGCACTCGATACTGCAGCCCAACCCTGGTCGCTACCGCCTGTGATTTTAAGGATTAGCAGATTTCTTTTCTCCGAGTTGGCCTACCTACATGTTTCGTCAAAGGTAGGTAGGCCAGGGAGATTAGCCGAGAATAGCGCAGACTTAGTTACGCGAAAAAGGGCGGGGGACTGACGGCAACAGAGAGCCACGCAACAGGGAGGGCGGGCGGGTGTTGCTGGCAGGAGGCCAGCACAAAACTGGGAGTTGTCCATCTAGCGGACGATGATGGTCTTTTTATAAGATTCGACGGGTACTGGGCTGACCGATGTTTTCGCCGAGGGCAGCACGCAAAGTGCCGTACTTGGGCAAGTCGGTGCGAAAGCACCAAGACTGCCCGGTGGCGGGCGTGCATTGAAGCTATATGTGGCCGCCACGTCAAATTGGCGTGGCGCAGAGGCCGCGGGCAGCCGGTGTTGACACCCGCATACCCTTAGGGTTCAGGGAGGGACAGAAAACCCCAAGAACACCGCTCTAAACATTTTAAAGGGAGGTGGGCAAGAGAGGTTAGCCACCTCGGTATTAAAGACTACGGAGGGGATGGGCAGCGCCCGACGGAGTGGGGGCGCTGCCGAGAAGGCTGCGAAGGACCACCGTCGGAGAGAGCCAGCCGAACAGAAGCGCGGCGGCGCGGGTAGGGGGCGTAGTCGGGTCGATGTAGTTGTTGATTACCGCAGAATTGCGGCCCCATCCGCCCTAGTGGCGGATTTTGTCCATGGGTACGCCGGCTACGTTTGCGCCCGACGTTGCGCCCTTTCGTAAGGAGTGCGAGGTCCACACGAAGCCTTCTGGGTGGGTGGGTGGGGGGGGGGGGGGGTCGATTGATGCGGCTGACGGCCCGCTTGAGCCTTGAGCCAGTCGCCGAGGGTAGCCGCGTTCCACGTAAGGGGTGGGGTAGCACCATCGCGCCGGGGAGCGCCTATAATCGGGCAGGTTGCTTGGAGGAGGGGGATGCTCAGCTCGCCGCGTCGCGTTACTTGACGAAGCGGCGCTGAAGGGCTGTCAAAGTCGGCACGGCGGCAGCAGAGTTTCGAAGTAGTAGGGGCTTGAGCCCGTCTCGACGCTTGCGATGTCCCGTCTTCTCGCGGTTGACGAAGAAGGTGATGCTGTGGGCGTCGACGTCCATGTCGCGGAGTCGGCAGGAGACGCTAGACTCACAACGGGAGTAAAACATGAACGTCGAACGTATCGCTGCGCCGCCGCAAAGGATATTGCCGTAGTCGGTGTTAGTCGTAGGAAGGGCAGCAAGGTCGTCGAGGATGTCGGTGATGACGTCGCACGGTGAGGGGGCGCGCCGAAGGTCCTCGCTGGGCTTGAGCTTACGGATTTGAAGCGTGCGCTTCATGTCGGTGATGGCTGGACTGGTATACTTGGTATACTGGTATAACCGGCGGGGTGTCATCCCGACCGTTGTGGCGCAGGAAGATGTTGATTACATAGAGGTAGGGTTGCAAAGAGCGGGCGCGCCGATGGTGCCGCGCTCCGCAATTCATGCGAGGGTAGCGGACGCACGTTGCCTCGGTGCAGTCTAGCTATATAGGGGATATGCCTTCCTTGTCGATGCAAGACTCGGCAGAGAGGCGGATCTTGCCCTCTTACTTCGAGTAGGTGCTGGCCGTGAGTGATGTGGGTAGGGACGTCGAGCAACTTGGCGCCCCAGTCGTATATGCCGTTCAAAGCTTCGATGCTGCCTCGCATGAGCTCGCTCCATGGGGCCTTTGCCTCGGCGTCTGCGATGAAGTAGTACGTAGGCGTCTTCGTGGTGCGACGGATAACGCGCCGAAACGCGCCGTACGCCGCTGCAGGGATCGACGATGGAGCTCGCCGGGTGGTGACGACGGGGCCATGAGTAGCACGAAGTTGATGCCACGAGGGCAGGGTACTACAACCGATGATATCGTATCGGGCATAGCGCGAATACTTGGCCCGTACTCGGGCCGCCCGCGAGAGGCCGTTGCGCGAGCGACGGACAAATAGGGTTAGCGCGGCAGGTCGCCAGGTCGGGGAGTCGGTTTAGACTCGTGATGTATAAGGACATAACGAAGACGGAGGGGCTGACTCAAGAGAGAACTAGCCTCCCGGACTGTCTCGTAATTATAATGGCAGTAAATGCAACCCCCCTATATCTACCAGTCATCGACGTGACCCGCATCGCATGCACGGGCCGAGGACTAGACGGAGTCAACCAATACATGACGATGCCACCCATCTGTTTGAAGTCCGATGGGAACCAACCTGACAACTAGCCAAGTCCATCATGGATACGGTGTCAGGGCCGCGCCTCTAGGTAAATGCCAGCGCATTTGGACCAGACTCGGAACCCCGGAGCTCCCCCCCCCCCCCCCCCCCCCCCCCGCGCAACCGGCCGCGTGCCCCCCCTCCCCAAAAACACTTAATAGAAATCAAAGTCGCCACCGTCAACACGGTCATGGACTCTCTGCCCGCGGGGGAATTCTACTTCAACGTCCTGGACGACCACCAACTAGTGCTTCACAAGCCCAACGGCACAGCCTCCCATGCATACCCTCGACCGCTGGATAGTCGAACAACTCTACTTTCGCTTCTGCACTAACCGCAGAGACAAGACTTTTGCAACGGAACTCTACGCGCTTATCGGCAGGGCGGGCACCCTTACGAGTGCCGACGACAAGTCCCAACGCGAAATCCGAAAGAACCTACGGGCCACGGACGACCGCCTCACACTGGAATTCATGACCGCCCTCCACGCCTGCACGGAACTTTTCAGTGACCCTCTCAACAAGTCGATCTACCCCTCCCGGTACCAAAGCCTATAACCCGGGGATGCAGTTTTCGACGTGAGGCCCCTCAACGATGACCCGTACCTGTAGGCTGACACATCCCTCGCCAACCCCGAATACGATGACAAATGCATGTTGAACGCGGTGGAACACGCTCTACGTAGTGTGCACGCTCCGCGACACGAGTCGACCGCCACCGTGCTCATCCTCATCCCCGAGTGGACACATGTGTGTTACAAGAAAGCCCATCTCCTCAACCACCCCTACATAATGAAATGGTGCGAGCTCCCCGCGGACATGCTAACCAAATTCCGGTCCCTAGACCAACACACCCAACTCGCTCCGGACGTGAACTTTGGCACTAAGTGGCCGGGGGATTGTACTTGGTGACCTCCGCCCCCTACGTCAAGAACATCAACGCCGTAGATGCCTCAACCATGATGACGGCTGCCCTCCGGGCCCTATACCCCGACCGTACCCCCCACTTCCACCTCGACACCACCGAAAGGCCGGTAGGCTCGGAAGCAACCAGTGCCGCAACAACGGGCCCCCACCTTCCTAGACCTCTCGGCGACTGGCAACTATAATGCCACCCGCAACACCAGAACTTAGTCCGTTGATTACACCAATCCCGTCCATACAACCTCTGGAAAGACGACAAGACCCGAAACGCTTCACGTACACCGACGGCTCCCGTAGCCACCGCGCCGGGGTTTACAGTTTTACACGATGGGCAATAACAAACTCATCGCAGTGGGAGTGGAGGCAGACGAAACCCGCCGCACCATCACCATAGCTGAAATGGCCGCCATTTCGGTGGCACTGGAGTCCGAGCTTCCGGAACACATCCTCTTAGACATCGTGGTCTCCCACTACTTAATAGAACACATGATGTACTCATCTTACGACGCCGCGCACAAAAATACGCGAACATATCGTTCATCAACTCGGACGAGCAGTTGTTGGACTCCGAACCATCGTCAAAGCCCAAGTCAAAGCCCACATCAAAGCCAAAGTCAAAGCCCACATCGGGGTCGAAGCCCTGGGTAGGCGACGCTCCGTTACAGTCAGTCATCAATCGTATTGCCTAAGCATTCCGCAGGACGTATTCGAATATCGAAGGCATATCATATCGAAGGCAATGAGCAAGCCGAAGCCGACACCACTGCCGGGTAAGTAGCCAACGGCACAATCCCGCCAGACATCACTTTCACCGTAGGCGCAACTCAGTCCCGAGACGGACGAAGACGTGTGGCTGACCCCATGCCGGGGGGCGCGCCGACCCCCACCCCCACCCCCCACAACCTGAAAACCGCCCTCCGGAAACACGCTAACGCCAATGTAGGCTGCGACGCCACCGACGAGACTCTGTACTCCCATCTCACAGACCATGCGTTGGCAACGAGTGGCGCCGGAACTGCCGGACCTTGTCGCCCCCTTGGACAGCACCACATGGGAAAGAATCCACATGATGCAATTCATGTGGGGAACACACTCAAGCCAAATGAGACGCAAAGGCCAGCCGTCCTTCACGTGCGGGAAATGCGGAGAACACCTTAGCAACGGCCACATGGCAGGCAACTGCCCCTCTATGGCCGGCCTCAAGACACACTGTGAGATTCAGACGTGACATACGGGTGACGAAGCACTACTACTAGCGACTATTATTTATCCGTGAAGGCTGCTGCTGGTGGCGGCACGTCCATCCAGTTACGTGCGAGTACATCCGGCGTTATTGCCGGCGGGCGATAAATCCTTTTTGTCATCATTCTGGTAGTCGTACTAGCCCGGTGAATTCTTACATGGCACTGACGTATAAGGTACAAGGTTGTCCGTGTAGTACCGGGTAGTACGCGATATATTTATCAAGCTGGTACCGGGTATCTAGTACGAGCCCGGGCGCGATGACGAGTCGTCTTGTGGATAACTACGACTATTAGTACATGGGGGCGCAAATCGGAGCCGTACGTATTTGGTAACACTGGGGAATTTTGTGTACATTATAGCTAGTACTGCTGAACGGGCCTGCCAGCCGTCCGATCAAAGGTCATCAGATGGGCGGTTTGGCTGCCATGTTTTGCCAAAGAGTGCTCACGTTACATAAATATTCGCGAGGGGGAGGGCGGGGGCAGGCAGCGGTTTGCCGAAGAATGTTTGAATTACAATATTCGCGACAGCTGCCGTCGGGGCATGTGGCGGGGGGCGGGGGGGGGGGGGGGGGGGGCGGGCGGGCGTGGTCCCCCCGCCCCCCCCCCCCCCCCCGCCACCCGCCGCTCCCGCTGGGGGAGTGAGGGGAGGGGGGTAAGGGGGCGGGGGCTACTGCTTGTTCTTGTTCTTGCGTGCCCGGGGGACCCTCCGCTTCGACGATCTCGCTGCCTCCGCCTCCGCCTCCGGCTCCGCCTCCGCCTGCGCCTCCGACTCCGCCTCCGACTCCGCGACCGTCAGTTTCTTACCTCGGCGCTTCTTCACTGGCCTGTTCCGCTTCTTGTCATCCGTCAGTGTCTTCACCACCTCGGGAGGCTGTGCCGTCGACGACGCCGCCATGAGCTTCCTTACCTTGGCGTCGGGACGCCCCCTGTGCCGAGACGCCCACAACAAGCCACAATCGTTTCGCCTTTAAGCGGCTGAGGATGCGGCCTCCTCGGCACCACGAGTTGCGCCGCTGGCACTGTGGAAGCCTTGGCGTTGAGGTGGGCCTTACGGCGCTCCCGGACGAACCTGCGCGCGGCACAAGTTAGCCACGAGCGGGTGCGTGCTAATGTGGAGGGTGGAGTGTTTTGTTGCGCGCCCACCTTGTCACGCGTTTCCTCATGTCTTTCTCGTCCTCCTCGATGCCGGCGGCGCGGACACACGAGACAACAAGGCTCGCCGCCCACTTTTGCCCGGGGGGCGAGGTCTGCCATGGCGCTGTGAGCGGTGAAGGGGCGGGGGGGGGGGGGGGGGCGGCCGAGGTGGAGAAACTAACACCTAGTCGACGACCGCCTTCCGCAGCAGTCAACGACACATCGGAGGCGAGGAGCAGCGCGCCACTACTATTTATATGCACGTATTGTCAAGAGCTAGTCGGTGCGGCATTGTGTCGGTGTAATTTCGCAATGTTTATTGTTGAAGTAGCACGGCGTAATGAACACGCGGTTTCACCGAGTGAATCCGGGATAATATGTGCGGTAGGGCGCGCGTATATGTGCGCGACGAATGTGTGCGCGCAGCGTTGTGCGGCGGTGTGCGGCGGTGTGCGGCGGTGTGCACCGATGTTAATATAGTGTGAATATTATATCGGCCGTAGACGATCGGGTCTTGCAGCACCGCCCGTGCTTGTAAATAAGCGACAATGGATCACGTCATGCTCCGGTTGTACTCCTACACTTCCTCCACTTTGGCGGGTGGGGGGGGGGCGGGGGGGGGGGGGGGTCCTGTCCTTATTACTTGCATCGGTGGACGTGCTGGATATGGAGGTCACCGGCGGGCACATCGCGTGGTTTCGGAGCAGTTCATTCGCGCCTCCTCGTCTTGTTTGCAATCGTCGCCCTAATCCAATGCAGGGTGAGTAGCGGGACACTGTGCCCCCCCCCCCCCCCCCCCCCCCCCCGGGTTTATGTAAACAAATATCTAGCCGTGCATGCGCCGCAATCGGTACCCATTGAGCGGGGTATGTGACAGTGGTTTCGGAGCAGTGCAAGCATTCCGTGCGTGTGCACAAGCACGTACGACTGGGAATGAGGCGGGGGTTGCGGATGGAGTGCATTGGCGGTGCATAGAATAGCGTGTTCCTGGGGTTTTGGCTGCATCAGACGCCGTATTCCCATCCATCCGGCACGGAATGTCCGGTTTTCACACATTTGTGTGTTAATATAGTGTGAATATTACGCGTCTTCTACGCCGGGTGGATGGGCATCCGGCGTCCGAAACCCTAAAAACCGCCATTACTTAATAGGAACCTAGCACAGCCAGGCTTATATGCCCGCTTTGCCGATCAACTTCTACGCACTTTCCGTCCCTCAACCGCCGGACATGGGGGTTAAGCCGCCAGCCTCGGCAGTTGCTTAGCCATACTTGGCATCCCGTACCGTGTCCATGGCTTCGCAGCTCTGCCGCCGGCACACGCCGAGTCCGGGGCTTGCTGCCGCGGGGTTGCGCACGCATGCACGCACAGTAATACGTCGCCGACGCCGCCACGCTTACTTCCACCACCTTCGCCAGCCGCAGCTTCGCACGCCGTTCCGCCGACATACGAAACGCACGAATCCCCCCCCCCCCCCCCCCCCCCCCCCGCGTCCCCGCGTCATGTATGATATATTCGAGGCGACTATGCGGGGCGCAGCACACGCCGCGGCGTGGGTCGGCGGAGCGGCAGGCGGCGGGAGCCCTAATGGCCGGGCAGTATCGACACCCACACAGGCACCGCCGCTCACCTCCGACGCGGATGAACCGCCTCCCAAAGTAAATATGCCGGTTGGTGGTAAGCCCAGCAGGCGTGGGGTGCCGGCGCCGGTACTCGTGCGACGGAGCTGTCGCGTCAGGAACCGCACCGCATGTGGAGCAACACATGGCGGTGCCGGCCCCACCTATGTCTAGGGCCACCTCCTCACAACACCCCGCCACGACGGCGTCGGCCACCGCCGACGGCGCCGTTGCGGGGGGGGACGCCCTGCCAGGCGACGATGATGCGCTTGGTGCGCCGCGTCAGGAGGCGGAGGAGGCCGTGGTCGAGGCGACTGATCGGGCTGAGGGGGTTGTTGAGGCGATCGAGGCTGCGCTCGCGCCACCCGCCCCGCAGCCACCTGCGGGACATGCCGACTTGCTCGTCGCCATGTTGACCGGAGCACTACGAGCAGTGGCGGGAGGCGGCCACATGCACTATCATGTGCGTGGACTGCGGCCAACGGACGGACTGGGAGTGTTGCTGCGACGGCACCCCGGCTTTGTGCGGCCCCAAGTACCCATGCATGGCGACCCATCAGCGGGCAGTCCCCTGCCCGACCACGGCCACGGTGAGGGCGGAGTTCCGCCATGTCAGGGACGCGTTCCACGACGCGACTCGCGCCGCCGTGTGCGAGGCTTCCGAGAAGGCACGCGCGGCTGGTGGGGTGCGCAGGGTGAGGCGGCGGACGGCCCAGGAGATGAAGGAGAGCGAGACATGCCGTCAGTGAGGTCGGGCGCAATGTCATTGGGTGGGGCACACGGACGTGTAACACTTGCACTTTGCGCGTACTGCTGGGTTACATCCAGGCGGTGTCACACTATGCAGCCGGAAAGGCTGCGTTGCTACTGCAAACGATGCTACGCCTCACTCGGTAGCAACCGCTGCCCCGCCTATCCCACAGCCGCTGCCCCCCCCCCCCCCCCCCCCCCGCGGGATCCCCGCCATCAACAGCTTGCACTTGCACTTTGCGCGTACTGCTGGGTTACATCCAGGCGGTGTCACACTATGCAACCGGAAAGGCTGCGTTGCTACTGCAAACGATGCTACGCCTCACTCGGTAGCAACCGCTGCCCCGCCTATCCCACAGCCGCTGCCCCCCCCCCCCCCCCCCCTCACGCACCGTCCTGCGACCTCGCGTGGATCCCCGCCACCAGCAGCTTGCACTTGCACTTTGCGCGTACTGCTGGGTTACATCCAGGCGGCGTCACACTATGCAACCGGAAAGGCTGCGTTGCTACTGCAAACGATGCGACGCCTCACTCTGTAGCAACCGCTGCCGCGCCTATCCCACAGCCGCTGCCCCCCCCCCCCCCCCCCCGCGGGATCCCCGCCATCAGCAGCTTGCACTTGCACTTTGCGCGTACTGCTAGGTTACATCCAGGCGGCGTCACACCGGAAAGGCTGCGTTGCTACTGCAAACGATGCTACGCCTCACTCGGTAGCAACCGCTGCCCCGCCCATCCCACTTGCGTTGGCGCCGCGCTGCCCCGGCCGCCGCGCCTTGGCGCCGCGCTGCCCCGGCCGCCGCGCCTTGGCGCCGCGCTGCCCCGGCCGCCGCGCCTTGGCGCCGCGCTGCCCCGGCCGCCGCGCCTTGGCGCCGCGCTGCCCCGGCCGCCGCGCCTTGGCGCCGCGCTGCCCCGGCCGCCGCGCCTTGGCGCCGCGCCGCCCCGGCCGCCGCGCCTTGGCGCCGCGCTGCCCCGGCCGCCGCGCTGGGTCTCGAGTCCTCCCCTCCCTGGTGAGCGCGTCCACCTGCGCCTTGCGCTCGGGGCCGTCCTCCTCCGTCACCACATTCTGCAACCCCCACCGCGTGACGAACCACGCAGCTCCTTGCATGCGCTTGTACATGTGCCCAAGCACCGCATGGGGACGCGAAGCTCCTTCTCGGTCATGATCGCCTTCACCCGGGCCTCCTCGAACAGCGGACCGGCGTTAAGAATGGAAAACGTTTCCATGTGGTGCAAGCAGTCCTCCATGACCCAGCCGGACTGCACCGTCACCTTGCCTGACCCTGCAGTCATGGAGGGGAATGCCGTCACGCCCACGCCCACGCCCACGCCCGGGGGGGGGGGGGGGGGTTACCTTTCGACTTCTTGGACACCGCAAACGAAGGGCGCAACCCGCGTCCAAAGTTGCTGGGTATCGGGACTAAAGCCTGGCGCCGGTCTTCCTGCTTCATAGCTCGGACTCCAATGTGGCCCTGCACGGTGACAAATTTCCTCCAGAAGTCCCTTCCCAAGCCAAGAAAAAAACAGGTGGAACGGCGCGAGGGGGAAGAGGTTGACCATGCTGACATAGCCCAGGACCACATGCACATGGCACACGCCATGGCAGCCAGTGTTGTGCTTGGCCTCCGCCAGCCGGGTTGTGTTGAACGCACGCCGGGCAAGATGCGTGATTCACTGGACAAGTCATCGCCTTCATGGACGGTTACCAAGCGAGCATCCCCGTCCGCATCCACAGGGGGGTGCTCCCGGGCAGCCGCCATAGCCCCCACAACCTACCACGCCGACCGGGCGGGTGCGTGTGATTCCATACAACCGCAGTTGAGTGGTGCCACCCGCACGCAGGCCGGGCCCACTCACCTCGGAACGCAGAAGGTCCACAATGTCACCGTCCTCGAAAACAACGCGCCACTGGGTCGCCCCGCCGTAGTCCTCCAACACCCACTCGGTAACGACGCCGGTTATCACGCCGTAGTGCCATACTCCCCGGAACTTCTTGGCGATGACCTTCATGTAGAAGTCACCGGGATCGCCTTTCCGTATCACGCCCTCATCGGCAGCTTCCACGTCCGCCGGCGGCCACGCAGGCGCGTCGATGTCCATACCGTCTTCGCCAACGGGGTCCTCCCCCACACCCATCACATCGTCCTCCGAGACCGGCGCCGGCGGGCCCTTTCCGACGGCTGCAGCTACTCTTGCTGCCGCCCCTGCCGCTGCTGCTGCTGCTGCTGCCGCCCTGCTGCTGCTGCTTGTAATAAGGCGGCCTTGCGGTGCAACTTAGCCGCACGCTTCAACGAGTGGCTACAGTTCGGGTATTTCCGGAAGTGCCGCTCTCGCGCCGTCCTTTCACTACTGCCCGTCACGATGCCGTGGCAGTGCTTGCATGTGTACACGCCATTCTTCGACACACTCGACATCCATCCCTCTCCCGGCATGCCTGCTGCCGCGCGCGCGCGGGGGGGGGGGGGGGGGGGGGGGTTGAGAGTTGGGGTGGATGTAGCCCACCACCGGCAGGGAGCACAAATGCGAGTGCGCGGCTGTTCGCGCTTGGTTTAGCGGTGAGCGGCGGTGACCGCCAGGCGACCCCGTACTTCATGCGCGTGCTGGGGCGTTACACAATCATCAGCAGTTAGGGCGGCTGCATTAAAACGCGCACCTACGAACACCACCTACCGCCTACCACCTACCGTACCACCTACATCCGCCCACACCTCCGCCCGTCATGCCGCACATCGCCGCACACCGCGGGGTCAGCGATGTGCAGCGATGTGCAGCGAGTACGTGCAGCCGCCTGTACTTAGCCCGGGTACTCCGCGTCGGCGGGCGACACGCGAGCCCGCGTGCGCATATCAATTTGATGAAATTATGGAAACGAGAAATTCATATAGTACTTTACAGGTCGCGCGCGATAGTCGTCGCTACTCGGTATGAAATCCACGTCCCTCGTCCGTCCCGTATCGTCCCTGTATGTCGTCGTTCGTCACCAGTAGGGCACACTTGCGTCACATCTGAATCTCACAGTGACATATAGACACAACAACACGCTTATTAAACTCCTCATCATAGAGCTTGAAAACCTGAACGGCGGGTGCTGGCACGTATACTATCGACGGACGCGGGCAATAAACCAGTGGCCGACTTCTCCTCCCCCGCGGACCGAGACACCCTCATCTCCGGCCTAACAAACAGAGTCCAACTTACCATCCCGCACGTCAGCAACACCAACCGCCTGATGGACGCCCACGAAGGGGAAATTAAAGGTTCCAACGCCACCCATGCACCCACGCCATAATGCTCCCCACGACCATGCTACCTCCCCCCCCCGCCATCTTCACCCAAAACATTGCAAGCCGGACGCACTGCGCATCATCGGATTCGACTGGGAGCCGGCCACCGAAACCATATATACCTCCCAGCGACGATCCTATAGCAATCCAAAAAATACAGGTTATCGAATTAGAAAAAAAAATACTGCACTGATTTCAATCATGCCACCATACATCTACGCTCTCGTCACATAAAATACGAACTCTTGGTGGACAAGGCTGTACGTATCCGATTGAAATAAGATTGAAGAAATCAACGTTGTCATGGTGGCAATTGAGGTTAGGATAGTACCACACTGCATGGATAAAACGTCATGAGGACGATGGACCGGGAGTGATGCATACATACATTGAGTCGCATATGCTAGGAAATCGGGACTGATGCATGATGCAGTGCGGAGCATGTACTTAGAGGCCCACTGCCAGGTACAACTGGTGAAGTGGACCATGCGATTTGCGACGCATGCATGGTGGTTAGTGGCGCATCGGAATCGCCGAGGTGCGCCCTCGGGTTGCAAGTGGGGTGAGGGGGTGCACATCAGGTCGAATAGACAGCGCACCTTGGCAATATACCGATGAAAAGCGGCTGCGGTGTAGGGTTAGTGGGCCGTTTTTTTTTCAGTATCCCTGGCCTGGGGGGGTCCAAACAATACCGCGGGCCCCTAACACCGGAAACCCGACATGCAGAAAGGTCCATAAAATACAGCGGGGGGTCTATAAAATACCGCGGGGGTCGAAGCGACCGTTCCAATCAAATACCGCGACTATAGTCCAAACAATACCGCGATCAGTCCAATCACATTACCGCGCACGCAGCCAAACCTCCAGCGACTCCGCCTGTTCCCCAGGGCGGGCACAGTGACCCCCAGTCACGCTCTCGGCAGGGCGGGGGAACACTCCCGGATGTAGGAGTGCCGGCGGCGGCGGCAGTGACGGTGCGAGGCGGCGACTCGGCGAGCCGCGGCGGTCGGGTAGTCGGCCGGGTCGGAACGACTGGACGGGCGACTATGTGTAACGAAGGCTGCCGCCGCATCGAGCAGGGACGCTACCAGAAAGACTGCCACCATGGCAAGGGGGGGGGGACTCTTCAACGTATGACGGGCGCCGCCGGTGGTGCTAAGGGCGGCCAGTTTGAAGGGGTCAGGAGAAGGCGAAAAGGTGGGGTATCTATTTGTGGATGCTTGCCCAACAAATCAACGCGACGAGCCGACGAATAATCGCGGCGGGCAGCAATCCTAAAGCTCGGCATACTGCCGCATCAGCGGCGTGTCTACACGCGCGCCGCATATTCACGTAGACTAGTCCATGATTATTATAACTCATAGAGCCGGACAGAGAAGCAGAGGACGTTCGCTCGCGGAGGCAACATCCAGCAGGTAGTCTGACGGTCGCGAGAATGGCATACATACATATGCTGCTGCCACACATACATACAGAAACAAACTCGTATATACGAATGTTGAAGCATATGTATATGAAATTCGTATATTTTTCACATAGTGTTCATCCGAGCTGAGTTATGTGGCCTGCGCTGTCAAACATGCGTGAGCTCACCATCAAGTGGGTTAGGGCGCAACATGGAGCAGATGGCTTGCGGCCTCAACCCCTGCTCGCCATTCAGCAGATAATCAATTATGATGAGACCAATCTGGACATCAACGTGCTGCTAATTCAGTGCAGTGGGACCAAGAAAGGGTTCCTGACCATGAAGGGATACAAAACCCAGAGTTTGGTTCCTTCCGAGCGGGCCGAACACGATACATCGATACTGGCCACAATGGGCAGCAAGGCCCTTCCGATGATGCTGATCTTTGCACGGAAAGATCTGCCTGCAAACTTGGCCAAGTGAGTCCCACTAAATTAGTATGGTGTATGACGGATGATTGACATAAACATACTTGTTGATTTGTTTTTACCTATTGGTAGCTACAACAGTGCTCGGTCTTCAACAACTGCGATACGTTGTGTTAAACATACTTACAATACGGATGTGGTTATGAAACACCGGGAGCTGAAAGGTGACATAGTGGCTGTCTCCAACACTGAGAATGGATGGGTCAGCAAGGGTACAAAGCTTGTTTACCTTGAGTTTTTGGAGAGTCATGGTATTGTTGGACCACATGTGATACCAAAACTGGTGACATTTGGTAAGCGCTTCTGTTGTTGTATTTGCCGGCTGATTTTTCGGTTATTTTCCTTTGCAATCAACAATCCAAGAATTCGCAGCATTTTGTGTTTGCGGAACCCATCAATAATAGTTTGGATCGTTCACCCGTTGATGCTTGCAACACAGATGGGCACTACACCAACATGACCATGGCCGTGAGATCATTTTGCAAGTCCAACAACAAGGAGGCCGTGGCTGGCATCGCGCACTTGACCCACAAGACCCAAAGTGCTGATGCAGAGAGGCATGGTGTTATAACCAGGTCAGCAGTATAAAACACTGGCAGTCCACATGCATGTTGACGCAACAGGTATTGTACGCAAGTATACGTACGTTTATGCTCTAATAATTTCGATATTAAGTGTGTTCCTTGTTTGCTGCAGGTTCTGCCTGACGTGCTCCGCCAGACTGCGATTCAACCGCGCTAATGAAGGTACCATCCGACTGCCCACATCGGATATTGTGGGTTGCATACCAAGATGTGCTTGGTCTGGAGGAGGAGCAGCAACACCTCCGCAGGGCCAAGGAGAAGGTTGGTTGGTTCGCAGACAGTGACTCCGACCTGCAGTACGACCTTACGAAGGTGCTGCGAGAGGAGGAGTACTAGCTGCCACCCGCCCAAGCTGCGCGTGCTGCATCCGAGCAACAGGCTGGTGTCCTGTTGGATCGCAGCATGCGCGCTGAAGGGATCGATGGAGCAGAGGATGCTGGCAGATCAGCGCCTTCGGGCAGCGCATCTGGTGCTGAAAATGGCAGCTGCGCTCTTATTGCCCCGGACTGATTCGAACCCACAGCTTCCAGAGAGAGCTATGCTCGTAACTCAGGCTGCGCAGAGCTCTTATTGGCTTGTTTAGCAACCCACTTGCCAACCGCCCCGAACGGACGCAGCAACCAAGGATGAGAAACTCCATGTCGCGACGTGGAGCCTTGATCACTGGCCGGAATTTTGGAGAGCATTTACAGGCATGTGGCTCTCAATACTGTTACTCAACATATGCAAATATACCAATGCCTATCCTGCCACAGACTACATATTGCACGATATCAGTCAGGCGCTCTCTCATTGAGTAACCTGGCTGAATTCAATGACTGAAATGATTACTAACATAACCCTTACGGAATAATTCGATTCATGGAAGGACAAGGAGCTAGAAGTGGAGCTGACTGAAGCTGTGGCGTGCTCCAAAGAAGAAGTGCTGTCATCAAAAGAAGATGTCAAGGTGGTGAGCCACCTTGCCGGTTGCGCCATCCCTCCCATGAGCTTGATATGCATTGGCTGACGTTGAGGTGTATGTTCACGCATAGCTGCCACTGAGTAGGAAGCGTGGCCGAGAAAGCTAAAAAGAAGATTGAGAAAGAGCTTCAGAACATAAAAAATCATCTTTCAGTGGTCATGACCGCGGAGGCAGACCTCGAGGCACGCCTGAAGGCTGCCGATGGCGATGTTGCCAAGGTGTTGAAGTCCCTGCGGGCTGTGACCACATTGAAGGTATTTATGGCTTCTCACCGTTACTGACACATAGGCACGTATGCAGCAGCAGTGCTCAATATAAATGGAAAATGCCATTGATAACGTGCCTTTCTGGAACATGACTATGTGTTCAGCTGGCAAGATGCCCCCCAAGCGATCAGCGATGCGCACTCTCGACAAGACTCAGCTCGGCGAGCAGTGGATGGCTCGTATCAAGTCACCTTGCGTGGACTATGATACGCCAATCGCTGCAAAAGCCTCTGATTTGGAGAGTCAGGTGAAGGACATTTAAAATGCTGAAGAGGAGCTGGAGGTGGCGCACAAAATTTTGCAGCACGATGAGGAGTGGCACGAAGAGTTTTCCAGGCAGCTGATGGAGGTGAAGGACACCATGGCCGAGCGCCCGAATGCCGCCTCGCATGGGTCCTAGGAACAATGGTTGTATGGCTTATAATGCTGGTACAAGCCAGGGAGAGGGCTTGGGGCTCTGATCTGCTTGATTGATGCCGCTTTCAAATTGACGCGCACGTAGATGTGAATTCTCACTGGTGGTAGACCCGGGCAGGGACCGAATTATATGAGCAGCCAGGACAACGTGCCCAAAGAAAATAAAGATTATTTAAATATTTATTTTGTCATGCTAGCATATACCCCGCCCTGCTTAGCTGTACGGAAATTTTGGGCAGCCACTACACTCGGTTCCCATACAGGCCTCCATGGCTGGCTGCCATCTGACCACAGCCAGCAGTCCCACTCCCTCTGCCAGAAGCCGCACAATGCCGAGGCCTACCACCGATGTCTGCCAGCCGTCGCTACATGCTACCCTACTCATAGCCATCCCACTGGCGCGCACTCCCACTGTCCCGGGGGCGAAAAAAAAAAACTGGCGCGCACTCGCCGTATGCCAACATCCAATGCTGCAACCCACAAACGCTACTTGCCTGCCAACCTTCGTACAGGCTGCCCCCCCCCCCCCCCCCCCCCCCTCCCCCGGGGAACACCATCCTCTGCCTTCTGCCCCTAGTTGAAAGGTCCACCCAGCCTCATCCAATAACTGCATCCGCGCCGTATGGTATCCCAGAGTGAGGTTGGTCGCTGCTCATCTGCCAGCCACACTCTCCAAGCCCGCATCTTCATACGCGTACGCATACGTATACGTAATATACGCATATGCGCGCAGCCCCATGGAGAAACAACCGACACCCGACGCAGCGGCATGATTAGGGGCGCAGTTTCATCGGCGCGCTCTTTGGGATTGTGCGGTCTATTTGGGGCTGGCAACATGTTGCAGTTTGCAACTCGGCATCTGTTTATTGGCGGGATCTGCCCCCAGATGCGCTGTAAGGATAGGCACCGTCCACGGGGTTTAGGATGGCTGCCGCGCAGGTTACTCACTGCCAGTTCCATCACCTTGACTTCCTGGAGATTGTGTCCCACTGCCGCCACCACTCCACCGCAAGGCCATCTCGGATGAGTGCGACTTGCTACCGTAGTGGACTATTATAGTAGCAAGTCACTAACAGTACATGCATTGTACATCCAGCAGAAGCGTTTTGTGGGTGTAAATCTCCTACAATGACATATATAATGCATTACATGGCAGAAGCAGGACTGCCATTTTTTTAAATGTGTAATAGATAGACTTATGTATGCACCCCACCCCTATGCATGCACCTATACCAGCACCACTGTTACACATATCATTTACATACTACTTTGAAACCATTCCCATTATCTTAACAATTTTACTTGCATGCTTGCATACGTCCTTGCATTCTATCTAATGTGTATGATATAGGATTATCAATAGTGCTGTCGCTTATAAGAATGATATGTTGCCACGCATACATTGCTCTCAGTTGTTATAATATAAACTACATGCATTGTGCATACATTGGCATCAAAGAACTGTCTTAACTGCACAGCTTGAAAAGGGTGTTACGCTCATATGGCATATGGGGGAGGGTGGGCCAGCTTCTGCCGAATCAAATTAGGAGTGGTAGTTTACAATGCTCAAGCATCCACTGACCTGCGGATGTACTTGTGTAATTCTTGCTATTGTACAGACTTGGAGACTCTAGCAGACGAAACTATACAATGGCAGTCTCATTTTACTTGCAGCACCGGCTCAGCAGGCATCAACGGCCTTGGCGTCATTGGTTGTCGTCGCATGCTTGGGCATGCACAGCTTCAGCTCTCCCTCCTGGGTCATCTTCGCAGAGATGTTCGACTCGTCGACGGCGGGTGGGAGAGGCACAGCCCGCTGATATGGGACCTGCTTTTGCCCACCTACCTGCTCACCGGCCTGCTCCGCGACCACAGTCTGCTCCCCGACAATGGTCAGGATGCGGTCCTGAGTCAGGCCGAGCTTGACGTTGGAGATGGCGTGGTCCTTCATGTCACTGGAAATTTCTACGGCGTTGTTCGTGTCCTCCACTTTGAACTCGGGAGCAACCACAGGCGGGTTGACGTCCACGTTGAAGACAGCGGGGGTAGTGGAGGCGGCCATTGTATGTATTTGGCAGTGGGATCGGGAAGCGGAGTGAGAAGCAGAAATCAGTTGAATAGGTCTGCAAATTATATTTTGTATGCAGTATGGGAAATTTGGTTCGGAGCTACAGATATCTGTTGTAATCCATTCGTAAACACGGGCTGGTTATATAGCCGCTGCTTTGCCTCGCCATCGGCAGTCTTTTCTGCTCGGAATGTGCTTCGGTCGCTGCTCCGCCCGGGGAACAAGATGCTCGCTGTCAGACTGCCGGCCCGTATATCGATATGTTCGCCGTCATTTCGCTGTCGTGTCTGCTGACGAATAATGTTTTCTGCGTATATAGTACGAGCAGGTTCTCATGATTGTTAGTAGTCGTCGTCATTCATCCCATACATGGTACCTCCGATGACTTCGCCAGCAGCACGTAGCGACTGTGGCGTTTGATCACCGAGAAATGTAGTCAGCAACACGCCCTCCCGTGCTGCGCCGCCGACTCGTCGTCGCGTTGCGCGCGGACAATACCGGGACCGACCGCGTAGCCGTACGGGATGAGATGCTGTTGGTTACCGATACCGGTAGTGCCCGCGATATTGATGTCTTTTAGGGGCAATAAATTGCGCGTTTATTTCGCAGAAATTGCAGCGCGTACCCCATCTCAAGACAGAACCAAACAAGTGAAGGCTGCGCCGCTATGGCACGACACCAAGCAGTACTTAGCGTCTGCAGTGCCTCCCCCCCGCGCCCCCCGGGCCCCAACCTGCCTGCCGCCCGTAGTACTTTGCCCTGAATCGGACCTTAGTAACATCACCAAGCAAGCAGTACCGTATAAATCAAAGCTCCGCGTCGCAGCAAGTAATCCTTGATGAAGGCCCAGGGCAGGTCGCGGTCCAACCAGGGCCTGCCAGGGTTCGCGGCGCGCCTGCGTGAGCAGCAAACCAATAATTTCAGGGTTGACGCCTGCTCTTCCCACCCTGTCGCGCGGCGACACCGCTTCGTGCTGTGCGTCGTCGAGGGCGCGCGGCTGGGCGAGCACCTGCGTGCCTTGCTCAAGGAGTTGGCCGAACATTGCGTGGCCAGTTGCCTCTGGAAGCAGCCCGCGTCGTGGCACGAGCTTCGGCCTGCCGCTCTGGTCACTGGGTACGGAGGTGCACTGTGGAGATATCTGTCGCGCTGCACGTGTTCCTCGTCGAATACCTCTGTCGGCACGCCAGTAGCTCCCCTCTCGGCTTCGGCGGAAGGTGTTTTAGGCCGGTTGGTCAAGTGCCAGGCCACTCCGCGTCCGGCCCCGCGGCCCGGCGCTGAGTGAGTTCTGCTTAATCCTTATATTATTTAGGCCTTTTCCTTCCTCAGTACTTTCCGTGCATTCCCGGACGCTTTCCCCTGTAACCAGAACGACATACAAGTGACGAAGCTTGCCGCCAAAGCATATCAACCGCCACTGTAGCCGCGTTTCGCATTGCTCGGATCGCCCTCGTCGCTGTCAGATCAGTGCGGCGCTGCCGACAACCGCCACCTCAGTGCTTGGTCAGTCACCTGGGCGAATCTGCAGCTGCAACGCTCCTGCGGGGAAAATATCGTTCGTGGAGTCACAGCTGGTGTGGGTCGCGAGGCGACGATGGCGGGCGGCAGCTGACTCGGCGTCGCACTAGGCAGCGCGGCGAGGGTTGTGGCAGGTTGTGGCAGTTTGTGGCCTGTGAACGCGCCGCCTGGCCCGCCCTACCTCTTGCCCTCTGGCCAGGAAGGCTGATACCAGAAAGCTTACTGGCTGGCGCAGCTAATCTAAGCAGCAGTGGGCTTGATGAGGGAGTCACGGCCGCTTATGGGAGGGAGTGCTCGCGCGGGGAGTTAGAAGGAAGGGGAAAGGGGGGGGCGGTCGTGCGGCAGAGGCGGAGGCGGAAGCTGCTTGATGGCCGCGGAGCCGGCTGGTGAATCAGGTCGCCCAGTCAGACAGGTGGACTGAGCCAAACGATAGTGATGGGGAGGGGGGTGGGGGGGTGGGGATGCTTCTCCCCCATCCCCACACAGGGTGTTTTACGCATCGCGGTGAGCGCCACACACAAGATGTTGGGCGACATGCACATGCTCAGCGCCAAGGCGAGCCTTCTCTCCCCCCCCCCCTCTTCTTCCCCGCTTTGTGCTGGCGCTCTGTCTCCAGCCCGCCCGCCTGCCCGTCTGCCTGCGTGCTGGTTTGGCTGTGTCGTTGCGTGCTGGATTATGGTTTGGCCTGGTCAACTCCCACTCCGCCGCTCTTCCCCCCCCCCCCCCCCCCCTCCCCGGCTCTCCCCTCCCCGCAGGAGCTAAAGGTGGGGGACTCGCTGGTGGCTATCGGCTACGGATACCTCTTCCGCAGCTGGCCGCGAGCCGCAATGCCAAGCACTCGCTGCTGGTGGCCGCCGCGGACGGCATGGACGAGCTGTCAGCGGGGTTGGAGGGGCAAGATTCGTAGCGCAGAAGTGTGCCTGTAAGGGGGGCGGGGGACAGATGCGGCAGGAGATTGGTATGTGCCCGGGGAGCACTCCTAAGGCAACCGAGGGGGCAGCGGCGGGTTGAGCGCGGTGTGACACGAGCCTGGCCCGACACGCAGGGACAGCGGAGACAAGGCAGTGAGCCCTTTACCGGACAAACAAGGATGTTTCGCCATCGATATGGTGCGCCCTCTGATGAGTTAGTTAGCCAGGATGCAAAGCGAATAATCTAGCAGACAGCCATGCCAGATTCGCGTACTGCTGATGATTGATTTGGTACGCTTATGAGCAGCCACCGCCCTGCCCCGCGCAGCCTGCAGAACCACCATCAGCATGCAACAAGGGAGCTGAACTGCTTGGGAAGGGTGGATTGGGGCGCGGGGGGGGGGGGGGGGGGGGGGGTTAGACAACTGCATGGCAGGCTACACAACGCAGCGGCGTGGTTATGGGGGTAGTTTTATTGGCGCACTGGATGGGTTGGTTGTGCATTCTCTTTCGGGCTGGTGACATGTTGCAGCTTGCAGCTCGGCACCTGTATGGGCGCAATCTGCCCGGGGATGCGCTGTAAGGATATGCGCCATTCGCGGGGTCTGGGATAGCTGCCATGGGTCTGTCACGCTGGTGCTGCCATCATGCTCTCACTGCCGGTTTCTGCTTGATGGGACTTTTTGCCACCAGGCAGGTCAGGTCTGCATTGGTTCTGCCTGTACAATGTTACATATCCAGCACCTAGAGCTAGCAATTATAGTATTAGCGGAACTTGATGTAACACTTCTGCTGTAATTAATCATTCCGAATATGTTAGCTACCTTCTTGCCAGGACTAGCCCTCCCAAGTGGTCAGATTTACATTGGGGGGGAGGGGGGGGGGGGGGATTGGTTGATCCAGTCATCCAGGTGCCAACATAGGCGCATCAGGGGGGACAAGCTGGCATGTGACTGGCCGAGTTGCGAACACTATGATATTAGTGCAGTGCTATATTGCGATGGCATTTCAATACAGCAATGCGCCGCCTGAACACAATCTGCATTATACCAATAGGTATACATTGTGCGCGGGACAACGCTGGATATTCAAATAATTCATGTGGTCATGTATAATATTTATAACGGGGCGCAGTGTCTATGACTGCATAGGTCTCTGTGCCACCCATACACAGTACCCATACAGCGGACGGTAATGGCGATGGATGCGGTAATAATCACCACCGACTTGCCATACACCGCTTCAACTGGCAGTAGAAGGGCAAGCGCTGACAGCAGGACTTTCCATGAGGTACTTCACAGTGATGGATCGAGCAAAGATGTTTGCAATGCCGCAGTCAGAATAGAACATATATCCCCCGATGCCCGACAAGATTGCTTGTATTTTGCTACTCACCAATCCCTGATAATATCCAAGTTCCTACACAATAGTACACTCCTACTTTTGTTTTCTACATAATATGGTGGTAGCAATAGTGATATTGCCAGATGTGTAATCGCAATGGTAGAGTAGAAGGACAACTGCTGACAGGAGGACTTTCCATGACACCCCTCACAGTGCTGGATCGAGCGAATATGTTTGCAATTTTGCAATCAGAATAGAACACATAACCTGATGCACGATAACAGTGCTTGCAATTTACTACTCTGCAATCAATCCCCGATAGTATCCAAGTTCCTGCAAATTATAGTGTGCTCCTACTTTTGTATTTTACATGTGACGATAGCAATAGTGATATTGCCAGATGTCAAATCGCAATGTCATTATACTGCGCGTGATTCAGTAGTACAGCCGTTAACATTACATGAATTAATTAACCAGCTGCTAACCTCTTTCTGGGGTATTAATCTCCTACAAACTACTGTTGCCTCATATACAATCCATGGCGGAAGCAGGGGCGCCATTATTATTTTCAAATTGTGTTTATGTGTCATGGCACTGTTGATAGAATGTCAGATGTTTCTAATTATGTTATTTTGCCCACATACATTGTCCACAGGACTTAACACCAATAACTCCATGCATTGTGCATACATTGGTATCAAAGAACTTTCTGGGCTGCAGCTTGGACAGGACGATATTTTTGCACATAAGGCATATGTGGGGGGGGGGGGATCGACTTGTGCGAAACATATACAAGGAGTGCTAGTGACTGGATCGCGATATAGTATGTGCGACAGATGATCAGATTTTACACTATTAAAGCGTACAATGACTCGCGGATGTACCTATATATCTACTGATGTACAAAGTCTTCGAGGCTGTAGCAGGCGAAACTATACAATGGCAATCTAATTACTTGCAGCACCAGCTCAGCAGGCATCAACGGCCTTGGCGTCATTAGTTGTCGCCGCATGCTTGGGCATGCACAGCTTCAGCTCTCCCTCCTGGGTCATCTTCGCAGAAATGTTCGCCTCGTCGACGACGGGTGGGAGAGGCACAGCTCGCTGGTATGGGACCTGCTTTTGCCCATCTGCCTGCTCACCGGCCTGCTCCGCGACCACAGTCTGCTCCCCGACAATGGTCAGAATACGGTCCTGAGTCAGGCCGAGCTTGACGTTGGAGATGGCGTGGTCCTTCATGTCGCTGGAAATTCTCACAGTTTTCTCGTGTCTTCCACCTTGAACTCGGGGGCAACCACCGGCGGGTTGACGTCCACGTTGAAGACAGCGGGAGTGGTGGTGGCGGCCATTATGTCGGATATGACAAACGGAACGGGTAACGGGGATAGCAACCAGGACCAATGTAGAAATGTAGCAATTGTCGTGTCACAGAGTGAATTCTGTCAAAATAGTGTGATGAAAGTAATAATTGATTCCGGGCTGGTTATATAGCCGCTGCCTTGTCTCGCCATCGGCAGTCTTTCCTGCTCGGGGTGTGCTTCGGTCGCTGCTCCGCCCGGGGGGAACAAGATGCTCGCTGTCAGCCTGCCGGCGCGTGTATCGATATGTTCGCCGTCATTTCGCTGTCGCGTCTGATGACGAATGTATTCTGCGTGTAGTACGAGCAGGTTGTCATGATTGTTAGTAGTCGTCGTCATTCATCCCATACATGATACCTACGATGACTTTGCCAGTACGTTACTGAGTTTGATTACCGAGAAATGTAGTCAGCAACACGCCATCCCGTGCTGCGCCGTCGACTCATCGACTCATCGTCGCGTTGCGCGCGGACAATACCAACCGCGTACCCGTACGGGATGATTTACTGTCGGTTACCGATACCGGTAGTGGCGGAGATATTGTCTTTTAGGGTCAATAAATTGCGCGTTTATTTCGCAGAAATTGCAGCGCGTATCCCATCTCAAGACAGAAATAAACAATAAGTGAAGGCTGCCGCCATGGCACGACACCAGGCAGTACTTAGCGTCTGTAGTGCCTCGCCCCCGCGCCCCCCGCGCCCCCGCCTGCCTGCCGCCCGTAGTAGTACTTTGCCTTCCCCTGGACCCTACCCTGTGTAACATCACCAAGCAATTACTGAAGGCTCCGTCGCGGCCCAGGTCGCGGCCAAACCAGGGCCTGCCAGGGTTCGCGGCGCACCTGCGTGGGCAAACCAATAATTTCAGGGTTGACGCCTGCTCTTCCCCCACCCTGTCGCGCGGCGACACCGCTTCGTGCTGTGCGTCGTCGAGGGCGGGCGGCTAGGCGAGCACATGCGTGCCTTGCTCAAGGAGCTGGCCGAACGTGGCGTGGCCAGTGGCCACTGGAAGCAGCCCGCGTCGTGGCACGAGCTCCGGCCTGCCGCTCTTGTCACTGGATACGGAGGTGCACTGCGGAGATATCTGTCGCGCTGCACCTGTTCCTCGTCGAATACCTCTGTCGGCACGCCAGTAGCCGCCCCCTCGGCTTCGGCGGAATTTTTTCAAGGCCGGCTGGTCAAGTGCCAGCCCACTCCGCATCCGGCCCCGCGGCCCGGCGCTGAGTGAGTTCTGCTTAATCCTTATATTATTTAAGCTTTTCCTTCCTCAGTACTTTCCGTGCATTCTCGGACGCTTTCCCTGTAACCAGACATACAACCGACAAAGCTTGCCGCATCAACGCATGTGGTAATGCGTAATGCGATGGGGCTGATGCAGCGACAGGCCTCACACGGCAGTATATCAGCTCTATCGCCAAGTGGCGTTTGGACAACAGGGCGAGGAGGCTAAGGGCGTGTAGCCAGAACATTTTGATTTTCCCAGCCAGAGTATATTTGTATTCTTTTCAGTACCTACTCTCCCAAGGCTGGTTTTGTGTGTGAGAGCGTAGAAGCGCCTGAGAGGGAGGGACGGATGCGGCAGAAGATTGGTATATGCCCGGGCAGCACTCGGGCGACGGAAGGGGCAGCGGCGGGCTGAGCGCAATGTGATATGAGCCTGGCTCGACACGCAGGGACAGCGGAGACAAGGCATAGGGCGCTTTTAGCGAACGACAAACAAGGACGTTTCGCCATCGATATGGTGCGCCCTCTGATGAGTTAGGTAGCCAGGATGCAAAGCGAATAATCTAGCAGACAGCCATGCCAGATTCGCGTACTGCTGATGATTGATCTGTTATGAGCAGCCACTGCCCTGCGCCGCGCAGCCTGCAGAACCACCATCAGCATGCAACAAGGGTGCTGAACTGCTTGGGAAGGGTTGATTGGTTTTGAAAGGTTTTACGTTGGTTCCGCCTCCATCCAGCAAATCCAGCACAATTAGCACTGGGGGGCTTAATGTAACACCTCTGCTGTAATTAATCATTCCGAATATGCAGCCTAACTTCTTGCCTCCTCAGTGCTTGGCTGCGATGTGTGTTGGTCACCCATGCTTTCAGACCTGTAGTGCAACCCCTGCCAGGTGCTTTTTTGGTAGGTGATGCCCCCCCCCCCCCCCCCCCAAACAGGCTTTACACATCCGCATATAGTAGACAGCGTTGTGAGCGCCAAGGTTTAGCGTATTGCGCTCAAATTAACATTCGCGCCGGGAGACATATGTGGTTGGCCTGGACCCTGTGCACTGGAACCTGTCACTGGTCGCAGATCTGGTGCGCCAGAAGCGCGCCGAAAGGCTGGTTCCACCTGGAAGATTTCCCGAAGATCGTGTCGCACTGTGGCAACCACTCCACCGCGACGGTGCCCATCCCGGACGAGTGGTTCTAGAAGCCGCAGTCACACCATGCCTACGCTCGCGACCCGCACCGAGTGACACTGCTCATGTTAATGGAAAACACACAAAGTTTTGTGCCGTGATGAGGCATATGCTGGCAGTAAATGCTGCGCACGATATTCTGGGAGGGGAAGCATACCGAGTGTTTGTACGCTGTGCCAACCATCACCTCGCAGTACATCAAATGGGGAGGTGGCGCAGTGGGCGGCATGGTTGATCCAGGTGACAGCCCAGGAGCAAGGGTGACAAGCTAGCATGTGACTGGCCGAGTGGTGTACTTGATGATATTAGTGCAATACCATGTTGGGATGGCATTCCAATACAGCATTGTGCCGCCTGAACATGAACTGCAGTATATCAATAGGAATACACTGCGCGGGACAACACTGGATATTCAGACATAATTCATAAACAAAATATATGACAGGTGGCAGTCTGTGACTGCATGGGTCTCTGTGCCACCCACACACAATACCCATACTAAACATGACGGTGATGGAGGTGGCGGCGGTGTCAATCACCAGCAATTTCTCATACATGCTTCAACTAGCAGTAGAAATACAAATGCTAACAGCAGGTGCTTCATAGTGACAGGTCAGTAGCAGATGTATGCAATGCCGCAACCACAATAGAATACCCCGATGCATGATACAATACTTTATAGCATGGGAGCTGGGACATTACATGTACTGACCGCACCGTGCGCGCAGTAACGGCGGCTTGGTGACGGCCGTGCTGACGGCACTGTGATGCAAGCGGTAGTACCCGCGCCATCGACAGCCACAAACCTGGCTCGGCCGCCGCCAACTAGCCAACTGAGCAGACGGACAGCTACGATGGAGGGCCTCAATTCAGATGAAGTGGTACTTCTCCCGTCTTCTGCCTGTGGGACGGTAAGCCCGCACGGAAACGCATTGGTACCCGACGTACGACTCAGGAGGCGGAGGCCCAGCAGCAACATCATCAAGCGCGCGACACTTGGATAGGGAGTTAGAAGTAGGTGTGACAGCATGATAGCGGGGAATGCCAAGAGGTCAGGAGGGTCACAGGAGTCAACATGTAATTGTGGTCACATGCTGTGTCTGCACTACGTGTCATTGCCGATCATCCTTTGCACAAGTTGTTCTTGAGCTGCTACACCCTTCTGCGACAGCATGCGTGAGCAAGAGGTAGCAACAACCCTCATGCGATGGTTACCACAGAATGACTTGTGAGCTTGAGTATTATATTCCGCAGTACTGGCGACTGACAAACAGTGCAGGTTCTTGGAGAAAGAAGCAGGGGTGGGGGGACTTTTAGGCAGAACATTCAATTGTCACGACCTTATGTTATTTCACCTGCGCGTTGGCATATTAATATCCTTTCTAGCCACCAACAGTATATGCATTGTGCATAAAGCAATACCTCTTTTTCTGGGCAAAAATCCCTGGAAAATGATGCGGACTCGGACTATCAAAATTACTTTTGCTGTAATGTACGAAATGGCGAGCCAGTAGAGTAATGACAATTACATTTGGAATGTGTATAATATGTTAGTCTTACTTTTCGTCGCTTTGCAGCTAGCCCACGTAAATACAATATTACTTGCAGCGACTAACATATAGTAATGGTATCTGTAACAAGTATCATGTTATTTTGGCCACTCGTATATATTGTCATATCGGGAGTTTATACCGTTACAAGTACCTACGTGTTACATTTTGCATACAATCGGCATCAGTGCACTTGAGGTGGATTCATGTACAAGCTGTAGTTGACGACGGGGTATACTTGAGGATGGCCGTTGGGCCAGCTCATGCAATGTTACCGACTGATCAAGGACTGATAGGAGTGACCGCGACTGTTATGCGGGGCTCTTCATCCCTGGCGTCACTACTTTTCGCTGCATGCTTGGGCATGCAAATCTTCAGCTCTCCTTCCTGGGTCATCTTCGCAGAGATGTTCGACTCGTCGACGACGGGCGGGAGAGGCACAGCTCGCTGGTATGGGATCTGCTTCTGCCCATCTGCATGCTCCGCTGTCTGCTCCGCGACCACAGTCTGCTCCCCGGCGATGTTTAGGATACGGTCCTGAGTCAGGCCGAGCTTGACGTTGGAGATGGCGTGGTCCTTCATGTCACTGGAAATTTCTATGGTGTTTTTCGTGTCTTCCACCTTAAACTCGGAAGCAACCACCGGCGGGTTGACGTCCACGTTGAAAACGGAGGGGGTAGTGGAGGCGGCCATTGTATGTAATTGGCGGTGAATGGGAACGGGAAGCAGAGTGGGAAACAGGAAGAATGATGAGCAGTGAAATCCAGGATATCGTTTAAAGATTGTGTATCTTCGTCGACTATTAACTGGTGTACGTGTCTTGCCCGATCATGGTCTGGTTATATAGCCACTGCCTTGTCTCGCCATCGGCAGCCGTTCCTGATCGGGGTGTGCTTCGGTCGCTGCTCCTCCCGGGGGAACAAGATGCTCGCTGTCAGCCTGCCGGCCCGTATATCGATATGTTCGACGTCATTTCGCTGTCGCGTCAGCTGACGAATGTATTCTCCGTAGAGTACGAGCAGACTGATGTTATGTAGTCGTCTCATTCATCCCATACATGATACCTATCGATGGCTGTGCCCTTACGGCATTGCGTTTGATCACCGAGAAATGCAGTCAGCAACACGCCATCCCGTGCTGCGCCGCCGACTCCTCGACTCCTCGTCGCCTTGCGCGCGGACAGTACCGACCGCGAGTTGCCGTAGCTGCGTAGCCGTACGGGATGAGATGATACTGTAGGTTACCGGTACCGGTACAGGGTACCTGGTGCCGGCGATTGTTCCTTTGCTTTGATTGTAAACGCTGGGCACGATCTCCTGGGAGGGGAACCGAGGCGTTCTGACAACCATGCCATCGCAGTACAGCCAATGGCGGGAGGGGGGGAGGGGGGGGGGGGGCGAATTGGTTGATCCAGTCATCCAGGTGCCAACATGTTAGCAAGGGGGACAAGCTTGCAGCATGTGATTGGCCGCGTGGTGTACATGATGATATTAGTGCAGTGCTATGTTGGGATGGCATTCCAATACAGCATTGTGCCGCCTGAACACAATTTGCATGATACCAATAGCAATATAGTGCTCGGGCCAAAACTAGATATTCAAACACAATTCATGTGCATTATTTGTCACGGATAGTTGTAGCGTATGACTGCATGGGTCTCTGTGGCACCCATGCATGATATCCATACGCAACATGATGGTGATGGTGATGGCTGCGGTGATAATTTGCCTATGCTTTGACTACCAGTAGAAGTATGAAT